>NW_012193028.1:1698140-1744494 GCF_000504015.1 Erythranthe guttata | reverse complement strand
ATACATTAGTGGTAATGGAGGCTGCAAAGTGCATTGAGGCCAAAATTCTGGTCCATTTATTGGTGAAATGGAGTTTTCATATGCTCTTTTATATGAGTCAACACTGTAACAGTGATGAACATATTGCTCAGGGTCTTCATGCCTACACCAAATGGCAGAAATGGCATGTTTGCAAGGGATACCTGTCAAATACCATCTACTACAGCTGCAACTCTTTGCTCATATGTCAACAGTATGCTGATCATATATCCCCATTATCTGAAAATTACACTCATCTGATTTCATTGTGATGCACTCACCAGCCTCTTTCATATTCTTTATCAAGACAGTTCTGATCATGGGACAAATGTTTGTATCCCATTTTAGAGTTGTTTCCCTATTCAACACCATTCTAGTCATCAACAAATTTGTTATACACTCAAGCATTGGTATTATTGGTTTCTCTCTTGCATCAAGGATGAAAGAGTTAAAGCACTCACACATATTGTTCAACAAGATATCAAATTTCGGAAATGGATTGAAATGAGACCTGTCCAATCCTGAGGCTTCTTCACTAACCAATTGTATGCATCTTCATCTATAGCCCTCAGTTGCTCCATTCTCCTCTTGAAATCTTCAACTCTAGTGGCTTTTGCATCTGCCCACAGTGCACTCTTAATTGCCATACCCCCAAACCCATCATTCTTCATATTACTGTGTAAGCGGGGATAAGTCCCTTTTGTTTGTCAGACATAAATGTCCACTTGTGTTGTTCCTCAAAGCCAATGTCTAACAACTGAAGGAACCACATACAGGTTTCCTTAGTTTCACCTCCAACAATAGCATAACAAATTGGGTATATGTTATTGTTTGGATCCAACCCAACTGCAGTCAATAATTGTCCACCCCTCTGTCCTTTCAAAAAACTCCCATCCACCCCTATGACAGTTCTACAAGCATTCTTGAACTCCTCTTTGCAAGCGAAAAGCAAATGTACAATCTTTGAAACCTCAAACCTTCTGTGTCCTTTGTCAATTTTAAAACAACAATGGCACTTGTGTCTGTTCTTTTGAGTTCTTCACAGTAAGATCTTATTTTTTGAAATTGTTCTTCTTCTGAACCTTGAATAGCCTTTAGTGCCTTTTACTTTGCCCTATAGGCTTGAGATTTGGAGACACTTGCTTTCAAAGTTGTGCGCACTTCATTTCTAAACTCATTTGTGCCTAACTTAGGATTTTCTTTGAATTTTTTCATGAAAGTTTTACCAATCCAGTTTGACTTGAGGCTGCTGTTGTTGTAGTTCCAATAACAGTTGTTATGGTCAGACGCGTAAGTTTTGATTTGCCAAGTCTTGTCATTTTGCATTGGAGAAACATGTATTGACCATTTGCAACCATCATTCTTACAACAGGCCCTCAGCCTTCTACTGTCATTCTTGTAAAACTTGATCATCATCCCCTAAGGCAGTGGCTCTCTATAGCAAAGTTTGCTTCTTTGTTTTGAAGAAAAAACCAACCCAAGCTTTAACTCAGGGTTTTTATTGTCAGTTTTAGGATTAAACTTGGGGAATTTAACCCTATGTTCATCATCAGAGCCACAATCACTGCCCATTGAGTCACTATTAACACAGTCATCATCACCTTCTTCATTAAGCATCCTAGTATACATATCATTTGAGACAAATTCAGAGACCTTATCTTTACCCTTTGATTTAACCCCACCAAACTCAGCATCTGGATCTACATAGGCTTCAAACAACTTGTCATCTTCTTCAAAGTCATAATCACTATCATAAAACTCATCACCATCTTCCTCACTGTCACTCTCATTGCTTAATTCAGGTTCAACATTGGGTAATTCAGGTAAAACATTGTCAGTTTGCTCATCAGTAATGACTGATGATGCAACTTGACTTTGCAAGGTAGGTACCACATTCACAGTTTCTTCTAACCCCAACTGTTCTAAGTATATCTCAACTTCATAGTTAATAGGTTCCATAGAAGCAACATCCGTATCAGTTTCCAAGTACCTACCCATATTCAGATTTGCCCCAAATTTGTACCAAAATTTAATTTTTTTCCTATCAGAATACCCCAACTCCCGTGACATTATCCACATATCAAGTATCCTCATCTCCGCAGGTTTTGAAAAATCAAAAACTCCTCACTCCCATCTATGTAGCTCATTTCTAGACCATGTTTCAGTACCCCCCCCCCATTATACACTTTTAACAGTACACCAGGTACTTATTCCAATTCTTTTTGAAAATGATTTTTTGCCACAAGAAGGGAAAAAGAAATTATATCAGCAACATTGTAAATGACAGGAACAGTACATTAGGGTTCAAGTTGAGTCCAAAATACCGTAATTTGGCGCAAATCCACCAGGGAATTTGCTTCTTCGCGACATGGCCTTCGAAAAATTCCTCTTTTCTTGTTGTTTCTTCTTCGACCCAAAAATAAATCACCAACAACAACTTAGGGTTACGTTGAATCGGCAGAGTATTTGGGGAATTTGTTAGAGAGAGAGAGAGAGAGCGTAGAGAGAGATATGAAAAATTTGGGGAAAAAATCACAAATTAAACCCTAATTTCAAGTCACGTGCGTGGCACGTGACGGTTAAGTGAGACGGTCAAACAGGTGGCAGGACCAAATGTGTTAAAATGTGGTAAAACGAGAGTGTATTTTGTTGACTGCGATAAATGGCTGACCAAAACAGAAAAAGGGAAAACTTGGGGGACCAAAAATGTAATTATCCCTACTCCCTCTACCCCTAATTTAATAGATATTTTATTAATATTGGAGAACATAATAATGGACAATATGGAAAATAAATAAGCGGAAATGAGGGATAACCCCCTAGGTTTGAAAATATATATGGATAAGTCCTATTGATTTTTCTTTCCTAGTCAAAAACCCGAATTCTAATCTTAATTTGATAGACCCCCCTAGATAAATTAAAATACCTATTTTACCCTTTTAATTTCATTCAAACCCTAACTCCCTAGCCTTTTCTCCCACTCCCACTCCCACATCTATCAGCCGACATTTATCCCCCCTCTCTCTCTTTCTCCCTTTCTCTCTCTCTCTTCATCTCTCTCTAACTCTCGCTCTACCCACAGTCCACCGTCGCCGCCGCTGTTCCCTCCCCTCGTTGCGCCGCCGCCGCTGCTCCCCCACCTCGTTGTGCCGCCGCCGCTGCTCCCCCACCTCGCTGCGCCGTTGTTGCCGCTCCGCTACCTCGCAACGCCGCCGTCGCCACTCCCCTACCTCGCAGCGCCGCCGCCGCTCCTCTACAAAAAAATATTGATACCAATTACCGCAAATACACTCTCAAATCCAACCACAAAGATCAACACAGGTCACTTTCTTCTTCTGTATTATTCATTATTCTCCTCAGATCAGATCCTCACATTATTATCATTTTGATTTGATTAATTAGCTGTCTCATTATTAGATCTACTATTATTTTTAAAATTAGATCTACTATTTTTTAAGATATGTGAATAATTAATATTAAAATATTTTTCTTTGGATTAATTTGATTTTTTATTTCGTTTGATTCTTATGTTGTTTATTTTTGTTATAAATGATTTTTGTCATAAATATTTTTTATTTCGTAACAATTAGTGGCATTGAGTTTGAATTTTTGGTGTTTTTGTTTTGATTTTGGGGCAATGATTGGGAGATTTGTAGCTTTTTGGCTAAGGTAGCTAATCTGTAACTTTTATTTTGTTGGTTATGAGTTGATTTATAATGTAAATGTTTAAATGGGTGATTTGAGTCAGGTGAATATACAATTATATTTAGTCATATACAGTCATATGTAGTCATATATAGTCATATATTACAGTCATATATAGTCATATATTACAGTCATATGTAGTCATATATAGTCATATATTACAGTCATATATAGTCATATATTACAGTCATATGTAGTCATATATAGTCATATATTACAGTCATATATAGTCATATATTACAGTCATATGTAGTCATATATAGTCATATATTACAGTCATATGTAGTCATATATAGTAATATATTACAGTCATATATAGTCATATATTACAGTCATATGTAGTCATATATAGTCATTTGTATTCGATTTCAGTTAAGTAAATTTATCAACAAAAAAAAAATTATGTTTTTTTGTATTTTTCATGTAATCTAACTCGCATGTTCCATTTGGCTCTTTAACTCGTATTTTTTTGTCGCAGGTTTTGCTTTTATTATGCTTTTATGATATGCAGGGAATAAGATGCGATGAAGTGCCTAATGAAGTTGGATTCATGCTACAGTAGTCTAGACTTTATGTCACTATATATTAATATAGATAATTGTAGATAACTATAGTCACCTGTAGTAACATATAGTTATATGTATGTTATAGGTTTTTTAATGTGTTCATGTTTGAAGAATATATGCATGTGATTGTATTTTTTTTATTTTTTGTTTGTTAGTTGATTTATAATATCAAGATCTAAATTGTGAATTTTTTTTATTAGTGTAGATGAATTTTGGGGTAAAAAGAGAATACATGACTATATATAACTATACTTTCAGTTCGGGAATTTTACTAAAATTTGAATTAATAAAAAAAAAATTAAAAATTAAAAAAATTAAAAAAAAATTAAAAAATTAAAAAAATTGAAATATTGAAAAAATCGAAATATTAAAAAAATCGAAATATTAAAAAAAAAATATTTTATAAAAAAATATACTACTAATAAAAAAAGTTACAATATATGTACAGGAATAAAAAAATATTAAATTAAAAATTATGATATATGCAGTACAAAAATATTAAATGCAGGTTCAAAATGATAAATGCAGCTGGTGAAAATGCTGAATGCAGTTGGGCGAAAATTGCAAATAAGGGCACAATAGTACTTTTGCCTCTCCAGGGGTGTATCTCAAAGAAAGATTTTTAGGGGTGGACCTATGCCATATATTTTCCATATGAGGGGTGTATATCAAATGGACCCAATAAATAATTAATTCTCATTGGAAGAAAGGAACTTCAAATAATTTGGGCAAAGCAATCCCGTTAAAACAACATGCAATTAGAGAAAGAGGGAGTATTAGGATAGATATATATATATATATATATATATATATATATATATATATATATATATATATATATATATATATATATATATATATATTCTTTGAATTAATAATACACATCAAGTAAAACTAATTCCATAAAACAGAAGGAAACAACGAAATTCAAATAAACTTTGAAATTTATTATTATATCAAAAACTTCAAATAATTAATGGCTATAAATTAAACAACATAATTCAAACATTACCAATATCAGGAAAATAATTAATAATCTTTATTTTGAGACACTTTGCGATCTGATCTTCGGACAAACCATCGCTACTATTATTATTATCGATCGCCGTCGTCCGATCGTCTTGTTCAACAAATCTTGGATGTTGATCGTTGTTGGATAAGTAGTGGTATGCTAGAGGGACAAAGGGGGAATAAGGGAGAAGAATAGAGGGACAAAGGGGGAACAAAACTCATTATTATTGTGTAATAGAGTAATATTACTATGTTGACCATTCAACAAATGTAAACATAATAAAAAGCCAAAAGAATTAATATTATTGTGAGTGACAGAAATATTACTATAACAACGGTAATATTACAATAATAGACAGTAATATTATTACGCTACTTCGTGAATAACTCAAACAAACAAAAAAATTCAAACAAAATAATAATATTGATGTGGTTGACAGCAATATTACTATAACAATAGTAATATTATCGTCAACCACAGTAATATTATTGTGTTTACAGTAATATTACAATAATAAACAGTAATATTATTAGTTACTCCGTAAATAACTCAAACAAAATAAAAAACCCAAAAACATAATAATATTCATGTTGCTGACGGTAATATTATTGTGTTTACAGTTATTTTACTGTCAACGACAGTAATATAATTACGTTGACTTGTCAACAAATCAAACAAAATAAAAAAAAATAACAAAAAATAAAAAACAATAATAGTACGTTAATATACTGTCAATGGCAGAACAATTACATAAATGTATTGTCAACGGCAGTACAATTACGTTAATTAACTGTCATTGATTATATAATTACATTAATTTACTGTTAGTGACAGCACAATTACGGTTAAAGTTTAGCGGCTTACCTAAAAAAACAAAAAAAAATAGAAAAAAAAAAAAACTAAAACCGGAATCCGGTTGCAAAAAAAAATTTTTGAAAAAAAAAAGTTTGAAAAGAAAACGTCCAAAATTGGATTTTTCTGGTTAAAATTGGATTTTTGTGGTCAAAATTGGATTTTTGTGGACAAAATTGATTAAATTGGGGTTACAATTAAGAATTGGTTATAAAGGTTTGGGGGTAATATTGTCATATACATGAATATTTCCTTTATTTATAATAAATATTAAAGGGATGGACTTATGCTGAAAGAGATATAGCCCATAAACCTAGAATAATAAAGATGCTTGGTTAGGGACTTATCCACAAAAACCGCTTAAATTGTTGACTAGGACAAATGTATAGTTTTTAGAAATGCTAGTGAGAATTTTATTAAATTTGCTAGTATAGATTGCTTTTATCTGAAACATTTTTTTTTTTATTTTGCCTTAACTATATAGAGAGAAAATTAAAAAACTTGAGTTTTGTAAACAAAATATGTTGAAAATTGCATAAATCAGCCCCACCCCCAAATATACTAAAAACGCATGAAGTACCCCAAAGGATCGATGTTGAAAATCACACAAATTACCCTTAAATGTGCTGAAAATCGCACAAATCACCCCAAAAAAATATCATAATTATCGTATTGTATCAGATACTATATCTTATCGTGGTATAGAGCGATATTTATTTGGATTTTATAACAAATAAATTAAAAAAATGTATGCTCTCGGTGATCGTAACTTCTTGTATATAAATAGATCTGAAGTTTAAATATTTCTTTTTTTTTAACCTTATATTTCTGGGTGGAAATCGTAATGGAATTTTCGAGTTCCGTGATTCCGATTCGAAAATATCCGAATTTGGAACCGTAATTTTTTCATTTCGATTTCCGATTCTTCCGAATTTATTTGGAATGGAATTGGAATGCTAAATAAAGTTAAAGGAAATTCCGATTTTCGATCCGATTTTAACTTCAAATATTTCTATGGTCTTACAAAATATATAATATGATTTTATGATATTTTTGTAATTCCATAATATAACTTATGTTAAATTTATATGAAAAATATAAATACCAAATGATCAAGTAAATTAAAACCTTAGAAAAGATTAATTGGTATAAGAAAATTTATGTTGTATTTTTTCGTATAAGAAAATCTACGTTTCAAATTTGTTGTTCCTACATTTGTATGTTCTTGTATTTTCCTGCAAAATTTCACAAAAAGATATAAAAATATTGTGAAAAAATATGTTGTATCCAAATTTGAAACAAGAGATCACAAACTAACTTAATTTTTTAAATTTCCGAAATTGTAATGAACTTTGCATTCCGATTTTTTTGAAAATGAAATCGGAACCCATTTTTTACTTCCGAAATTTTTTAATTTTTTTCCGAAAAAACAATTTCCAATCTATTCCGTCCGATTTCCACCCCTAGTTCTAAGGAATCACCACGGTACGTAATATAAAATAATAATAAGAATAATAATAATAAATAATCATAGAAATTCGAAGAGGCGGTCATCTTATAACATACAACGGTACTCAAACAAAAATTTCCTAATTTAAAAGAAGAGCATTAAGGCAAGAATAAGGTAAGACAGAGATTCAAACTTATATTACATATCAGCAGTTATTAATTACACTGAGACTTTCTTTTATGGCAGGTAATTAATTAATTAATTAAATATATAGCGTACAAACTACAAATCACATCATCCTATAAAAGGGCTTCATATGTAGGGTTTCTTGCATACTCTCTCATTTTTCTCTCTCACAAGCAATTATATATTTTTCTTTAATGGCTCACCTTCGTAGATTCAACTTCTCCGCAGAATTTCAGCGCGCCGCCGCCTTTCATCATCCCCCGCCGCCACCGCCGCCGCTGCCATGGCCCATTCCAGGCCGTATTTTCCCCACCGCCCACGGCTATGTTCTGATTCCTTATTCGCCATACATCCCTCCACAGCACTACTGCATGTCGTCCAACAATTATTATGCGGCGACGACGACGACGAGGAGGTCAACGTATCATGTTCAAGAAGAAGACCAAACCCTGATTTTTAATGCAAGTAATATTCATCATCATCCACGTCAGCAACAACAAGCAAGAAGAGGAGTTCAACATGCAGATCGGACCGCCGGCGGTTTGTCCGAAGATCAGATCACAAAGTGTCTGAAAATAAAGATTAATATAAATTCTTGCCGCGATATTGTTAATATTATTCGAGACGGCCTGGAAGAGAGTGACGTTTGTGATTTGTTTCGATGATTTGTGCCAAGAAAATAATAATAATATCGGAGTTCTCGAGTGCGGGCATGAATACCATTCCAATTGCATCCGACGATGGCTGCGCCTGAAGAACTTTTGTCCGCTATGTAAATCCGTCGCGTTTAAGTGTCGTCCTGTACGTAGTCCATGTTAATTAATCATGAAATGTTCGATTGGCTCGGTTTCGTTGTTATATAACTTTTTTTTTTTTTTTTTTTGTGTAGTTTAGGTATCATCCAATTATGTAATTCTTATGTATTCCTTTGTGTTTTTTTTATATAACAGTTAATGTAAAAGTTTATTAATTCGATTATATTGCTTCCTTCTGATTTCTGGACACCAGTTTACAATTGATGTATATTAATTTAATTCAAAGAACATTATCTATAAATTTGTATTTTCTAATACAATATAAATACTAGTAAATAAGATCTATATATGTACTATGTACATGATGTAACTTACTGCAAAGTTTCTTGACCATCCTATGATCAAAACGAGTTTTAATTCCATCATCGTTCCGTTAATTGCAATTAGGGCTAGAAATCGGATATATGGATCAGATCGGATATGGCCCTTTCGGAAATTTTCTGTTTTTTTTTTTCTGATTCAGATTCACATTTTTTTTTTTTTTTTGCTTATTTTACCAAGGACAACCCAAATAATATTAGTGTTTCAATCACAAATACCACTAGAAAAAACAACAAAAAACCTAGTTTTACCGTGGGTGCAAAATTTGGAGTTAGAAAATGAAATTCAGACTATGAATACTTCTAAGATTTAAACAGCATAAATCAAAACTTCGATTAGGGTAAGAAATACTTACGAGCAACAACTTTTGTCCGCATCTTCACTAGTGGAAAAATGACTTTTTACTACGATTTTTTCTTCCTACGGTAAAAAGTCGTAACAAAAGGTATCTCTTGCTACGGGACGATCTTGGAGTCGTGGTAAATGCTAGGATTTACTCTAGCAAAAAAATATTTGCTACGGTCATTTACTGTAGCAAAGTTTTTGTCACGCCCGTACATGCTACGGGAAAAATTCGTAGCAAATGCGTAACAAAAACCTTTTTACTACGAATTTGGTACATTATTCTACGGTTAATGGTCGTAGTAAAAATTCATTTTTCTGCTAGTGCTTTTGTGTCTAATAGTAACTTTGTGCGTCTTTAGGAAAACTGTTTCAACGACAACTACTTTAAAATGCAAAATAGTTGCGGAAATGGAAGCCTCGGAGACGATTTGCTTATTTTTTTGGAAGAGAGTGATTTTGGTTGTGATTTGGTGAGGGAGAAACAGTCGGAAGTTTTGAGAAGTCATGGATAAGGAGCCGTTGTAGAGAGAGAAGCGAGTTGGAAGAACAAGGGGGGAGCCCGACATCTGTTTTGAATATAAGGGAGGGTATTTTCGTCAAAAGACATGTGGTTAGTTTTTTTTGTGAACTAAAGTCGCGATACGATTGCATTTAAGTCAGGCGAGGCGGTCAATCAACCTTAGTTTTAATTAACTTGCATTTTAAAAAATAACCAAAGGTAAGAAAATGTAATAAAGATTCAAGAGGTATTGTGTTACAAATTACAACGGTATCCAAAAAAAATTCCTAATTTAAAAGGAGAGCATTACGGCAAGAATAAGGATGTAAATGAGCCGAGTTCGACTGTTTTGGCGAACTTGAATTCTATTAGAGTAAGTTTCGAATTCTGTCTCTCCCGCACTTTCCCAATTTGTAAGAAGATTTGAATTTCTCAAAAAAAAAAGAAAAACACCCTATTAATGAGCTCATTTACACCGTCAAGCTATGCTACACGGACACTTCTAGAAGGTGAAGAGTCCCCGTATCCGACACCTAGACACTCGGACACGGCTCGGAAAATCATGTCGGTTGTGTCATAATTTTGCTAAAAGTAGGATACCAGTGTTGAGTAGTGTCCGCAATTTTAAAAAAGTTAGGACACGGCTCTTATGTTTTAAGAAAAAATCCTAATAAAAAAATACTCATTCTTTTCTCTGTAATATATATTTTCTTTGTCTTCTTTGAGAGTCCACCCAAAAGTCCAAAACTCTAGCGGCGACCAAGAACACGAGGAACAAGGGCGAGCGTTTCTCTTATACGATTCGGCCACTTATAAATATTTTTTTACAATTTATAAATGTACCCCTATATTTTTAGCGTATATCTGTATCCGCATATCGCGTGTCTGTGTATCCATGTTCGTGCAGCATAGCCGCTAAGTATAAAGAAAGACATATAGCTAGGTTCAAACTCCTACTACATTAATACACGGACTCTATTTTAGCGTACAAAACATAGAATCAATCTTAAATATTATTGTTAGAATTTATTTTGTGCAAATATAAATTATTTGTGTCAGATTCAGTTTTTCGTTACTGTTGCGTGAAGTGTGCAATAGCTCGTGAAACAGTTTGTAAAAACAGAAATAAACGAGATACAAATTTAATGTGGTTCGAATACAATTGTATTTACATCCACGAGGATATGCAAAAAACAAATATTTATTTTAATTTTACAAGAACAATATTAGGACTTAAACAATAAATTAAAGACTCCCACTTTATCTTGACGCCGTTCTTGTGCAATACTCAAAACTAGTAACTCCGATTACGCCAGCCTCCTCTCTGCTCGGTTGAACTCCCACAACGTCGAATCCTTCAGTCGGTGGATCGATCTCCTCCCGAGATCTGTTTGAGCCCCTCTCCCGAAGAACCGGTCTTCTTTTTATATCGAAGAAGCAAACATGTGACAATTCTTGAATCTTGGTGTCATCACCACAAAGCCTTTAAGTCGATATATTTTCTATGAAACTCACGGATCACGATGGAGCAATAAAAATGAGAGAAAAATATTTTCTCTGCAGATTTTCTCTCGATAAAAAAAGACACACATAGGAGCAACAAAGGAAAGAGAAAAATTTTTCTCCAAAAAGACATACACGCTGAAACTGCTCTCCCTTTAATATTCCTACGATGTGAGTTTCCTGTTGAAAGTAAAGACAAAGCTCATTATTTTCAAACCACTTCAAAATCACGTAGGAGAATATATCTAGAGATATAGGAGATCTCTTGTAACACCCCGCATTTTCGGTAAAATAATATAATTTTATTTTACCACCTCTATGTGCATATTTGAGAAATTAGAATTTATAATAATTCTTGCATGGTTAGTATTTACATGAATTAGGTGATTATGTGAATTATATGATTATGCGAATTAGGTGATTTTGTGAAATATATGATTATATATGTGAATTATGTGCTTAGGAAATATTTTGAGATATTATGTCGAAATAAATTATTTAGTAACACTGATTCTTATAATTTATATATTAGTAATTTAGTACACATTACCTGCCATAATATGATGCATGCCAAAAAAAATAAAGCTCCTTATTTTCTTGATTTTTTTTTACATATACATACATATATATATATATATATATATATATATATATATAACTCCCTTTAACCAATTCATGCATATTCTATTTCACTCAAGACTATATACCATTGCAATTACACGTTTACACGTGAAATCAAAATAAAATTGCCGATTTCCGCCGAATCTAATCCCAAGAATTTCTGATTTCCAAAATTTCCATAAAAAAATCGGATGGGAATCGGAAATACATATCAAGATTTTGAAACTTCCGATTCCGATCAGAAAATAGTTCCGATTGTTTTCAGTATATTTCTGATTATTTCCAAATATTATTAATGTTTTTTGAATATTTATCATTTCTTATTTTGTTTTTGTTTTAAAAAACTTCAAAACCTAAACTATGTTAGTACTGAACTCTAATACTGAAAGTAAATTATAAAGTCTAAAAAGTGAAACTCTAATTCTTAAATAGATATTAAATCAACGATTGTTCCTTATTTCAATAATTTTTTTGATCATGGAGCCGCTAATTACTAAATTTATAATGTGTTGGTTATTTCTTTTTATATAAATTCACTTGTTTTAGTGCTACTTAATGCAAATTATTGTTCAAAAAAATCGGGGGCACTATCCCTGAACTCTCAGAAACTTTAACCTCACTATGTCACAAATTTCTAGCCTTGTCACTGGTTATAAACCTTACAAAAACGAGTTAACATATAGTTTATCGCCTTTTTAGAAGAAAAAAAATGACTTTTATTGTAGATTGTAGAAGATCACCAATTTTTAACCGTCTTCAAATCTAATCTCAAGAACGGCCCTGGCGACAACTTCATTCTCTCCGTCGAGCACTATGACCGCAGCCCAGCTGCAACCCCTCATTCTACCCTTGCAACGCTACCGGCCTCATGGTGTATTTCAAGTCCCGATGTAATAACCCCCTTCCGATGTTTTAGTTCTTCTCCCACCCTCAGATTTCTCCTAAACGCCATAATATACTGCATCTAGCTACCACATTAAAACAATATTCTGAAAATTCCGAATAAATTCAAAAATATTTCGATAAATATCCAAAACAATCCGAAAAATCCGAAGATGAATAATTCCGGAAAAAATGGACATTCCAAAATTTTCGAAAAAATTGAAATCGGAATCAGTTCTTCAATTCCGAAAAAGTTGGAATAGGAATCAAAACCAATAATTGATTGATCGGTTCCGAAAAAAATCAAAAAGCTTCCAAAAGGGTCATATCCAATCTGATCAGCCCGATTTCCACCCGTATTTGTAATTAACAGAACCATGATGGAATTATAATTTATAACTCGTTGTAATAGTGTTGTCTAAAAACTTGTGCAATAAGTTATATCCCTTACATAGATCTTATTTACTAGTATTGTACTCCCTTTGTCCCTAATTTAATAGATATTTCATTAATATTGGAGAGCTTAATAAGGGTAAATATGGAAAAAAATAAATAATTAATTCTCATTGGAAGAAATGAACTTCAAATAATTTGGACAAAGCAATCCCCTAAAAAGGACAAATTAATTAGAGACAGAGGGAGTACATACACACACACGTGTGTATATATATATATGGGGTCTCTACAAATAAGTCCATTAATGGGTACTTATTCATAAAGAGATCCAGACAAAAAACTTATTTACCAATAAGTCCACACATGGTCCAGATTTTTGTAAAGTACTAAAATAACCCTTCATACTTTAATATGCTCCAATTTCATCTTTAACTTTATTTAACCTCAATTTGACCCCAAATTTCACAAATTATTCAATTTTGACCCAAAACATTTTTTTTCAAAAAAAAAAAAATTCAAAATTGCTGTGATTGACAGTAATATTAACTATCTTACTGTTAAACACAGTAAAATTAACTAAACTACAGTTTAACACAGTAATATTGCTATATTAATCTCTAGCACAGTAATATTAACACAACAAAACTCATTATTATTGTGTAATAGAGTAATATTACTATGTTGACCGTTCAACAAATGTAAACATAATAAAAAAAACCAAAAGAATTAATATTACTGTGAGTGACAGTAATATTAATATAACAACCGTAATATTACCGTCAACCACAGTAATATTACAATAATAGACAGTAATATTATTACGTTACTCCGTGAATAACTCAAACAAACAAAAACTCCAAACAAAATAATAATATTGATGTGGTTGACAACAATATTACTATAACAACAGTAATATTACCGTCAACCACAGTAATATTATTGTGTTTAGAGTAAAATTACAATAACAGACAGTAATATTATTACGTTACTTCGTGAATAACTCAAAAAAAACAATAAACCCAAAAAATTAATAATATTGATGTTGTTAACAGTAATATTATTATGTTTACAGTTATTTTACTGTCAATGACAGTCATATAATTACGTTGACTTGTCAACAAATCAAACAAAATAAAAAAAAACAACAAAAAATAAAAAATAATAATATTACACTTATTTACTGTCAACGGCAGCACAATTACATAAATGTATTGTCAACGGCAGTACAATTACGTTAATTAACTGTCATTGACAGTATAATTACGTTAATTTACTGTTAGTGACAGCACAATTACGGTCAATGTTTAGCGGTGGACGTAAAAAAACAAAAACAAACCAAAAAAAAAACTTAAAAAAACACTAAAAAAAGTCAACGCCGGAGACCGCCGGAAACCGGCGAAAAATTCCGGAAGAAAAGAAAAGAAAAAAGAAAAAGGCAAAAAAAAAAACGAATAAAAAAAAGTCAACGCCGGAAACCGGCGAAAAAATCCGAAAGAAAAAAAGAATTGGAAAGTCAACGCCGGAATCTGGCGGCAAGAAAACTTTTTTTGAAAAAAAAAAGTTTTGAAAAAAAAAATTTGGGTCAAAATTAAATAATTTGTGAAATTTGGGGTCAAATTGAGATTAAATTAAGTTAAGAATGAAATTGGAGCATATTAAATTATGCTCCAAAAAAAAAGTCAAAATCGATTTTTTGTAGTCAAAATTGGATTTTTGTGGACAAAATTGATAAATTGGGATTACAATTAAGAATTGGGTATAGATAGTTGAGGGTAATATTGGGATATACATGAAGGTTTCCTTTATTTATAATAAATATTAAAAGGATGAGCTTATTGGTGAAAGAGATATAGTACCTAAACCTAGAATAATAAACATGCTTGGTTGGGGACTTATGCACAAAAACCCATATATATATATATATATATATATATATATATATATATGTATATATATATATATATGGGTTTTTGTGCATAAGTCCGCAACCAAGCATATTTATTATTCTAGGTTTATAACCACATTCTTTAATTTTTATTTAACCCAAAAATACCATTCAATATAACCAATAAAATATCACGTTTCATTTTCCTCTTTCTCCTCTACTTCTACTTTTTTTTTTCTTTCAGCCGCCCCACCCACCCCTTCTCTCTTCCTCGTTCCACATCACCACTCTCTCTCTCTCTCTTTTACATTTATTTGCGCCCCAACCCAACATCTCCCTTTCTCTCTATTTTTTTCTTGTTTTGACAGATCTATTTGTCGTCGGTGAAGGGTATAGTGGATTGGTTAGATAAGCGGTGAAACATCGTGTATTGTGGAGCTGGTTGAGGGGAATCTCTGGGCGAGGGGCTTGGTTGTGAAAACGGTTATGGTGGGTGGGGGATCTAGCGACGACCATGACAGCGGTGCTGGAGGAGGCCCGGCGCTCGTTGGGCAGCGGCGGCTTCGGAGGAGGCGCGGCGCGCGTTGGGCGGCGGCACTCGGGGGTTGAGGGATGGTGCCGGTGACGATCGATGTTGGGGGTGGGATGTGGATGGCAACGACAGCGTGGGTGGGGTTTGTGGCATGTTTAGCGGCGTGGGTGATGTTGAAGTTGCAGATCTAGGGTTTGGTGGGGTGGATCTAAGATTTTCCGATTTCATGTCTATAGATGTCTGTGAGTGTCTATGGGTATTTATGGTATTCGACGGCTAGGCTTGAAAAGATGAATTAGGGTTTTAAAAATATGTGACTACGGATTACGGACTACTATAATTTCCTACGGATTACTATAATTTCCTACGGATTACGGATTACTACAGTTTCCTACGAGTTTCTATACGTGACTACGGACTACTATAATTTCCTACGGATTTCTATAGAAGACTACGGCCGAAAAAAAATAAAAAAATCATAATTTTCCAGATGATGTAGAAAAAAAAAGAAAAAAATACGAAAATGCAAAAAAAAAAAACAACGTGTTCTAATAAAAATAATAACAAAATACTAGATAAAAAAATGAAAATGTTAAATGCAGAATGAAAAAATGATAAATACAGGTTAAATATTATTTGGTGCATATTTCATTTTTTGTGTGTGGAGGGCATTTTTAGAATGAAATTTATAAAGGATGTGAAGCAAATGTTTAGTTAGACTTGTCATTTAGTTTTAATAAGTGTTATCACTAGGGACCTATATCTTAAACCCTATATATATAAATATATATATAAAATACACATCAAGTAAAACTGGTTCCATAAAACAGAAGGAAACAACAAAATTCAAATAAACTTTAAAATGTATTATTATGTCAAAAACTTCAAATAATTAATTGCTATAAATTTAACAAAATAATACAAAAAAGCAACATTAATTGAACACGACGGATTTACACATCGGACAAAAGTTCTTCACGCGCAGCCACTTTTTGATGCAATCGGAATGATATTCATGCTTGCATTCGAGAACTCCGATATTATTATTTTTTTGGCACAAAGCATCCAAACAAACCGCACAAACTTCCCTCTCTTCAAGGTCTCGAATATTATTATAATTATCAGGACAAGAATTAATACTCTTTATTTTCAGACACTTTGCGATCTGATCTTCGGACAAACCATCGCTACTATTGTTATTATAGATCGCCGTCGTCCGATCGTCTAGTTGAACAATTCTTGAATGTTGATCGTATGCTAGAGGAACAAAGGGGGAATAAGGAGGAATAATAAGTCCACCAGCGGCTATGGTGGCAACACGGCCGGGAATGTGCCACACCGCCGCCGAGTGTGATGATCTCCGCGGAAGTTGGCTTGACCAGGTCGTTGCTGATGATCCATTAATTATTACGAAAAATAAATATAATTGTGTGTGAGTTGGAACGTAATATTGTGTCCTATTGATAATTGTTAGAATCCTATTGGATTTCTAGTAATTAAAATCCTACCTGACTTGGTTCACAAGTCTTGGAACCGTGCTACAAAGAAGATATATTTTATTATTGGACTTCTAATATTATTGTTATAAATATTGCTAGAGTTCTAGTAGATAAGGGATTTATTCATTGATATGGAAATTAGAGGTGTGACACCCCTTAGGCTTTGTCCACTACTCCGCGGAAAGTAGAAGCAGAGGTTAGTCGAACGCCGCGCTTGATTATCGGGTTGAGGCCCCTTAGGTAGTGATTCATTTTCTCGGTGTCGTCTTTGGAAATGAAAGGTGCGTAGAGGCTTCCTTGCTAGAAGCGGCGAGTGAATTCGGCAACAGTTAGGTTTCCTTGTTTGAGTTCGAGAAACTTCTTAAGCTTTCGTGCTCGGACATTCTTGGATGTTGATCGTTGTTGGATAAGTATACGCTAGAGGGACAAAGGGGGAATAAGGAAGAAGAATATGGCCACCGTGGTGGCAACACGGCCTGGAATTCGCCACAACCGCCGCTGAGTGTGATGATCTCCGGCGAAGTTGGCTTGACCAGGTTGTAGCTGATGATCCATTATTATTATTAAAAATAATAAAAACAAAATTGTGTGTGAGTTGGAACATAATATTGTGTCCTATTTATAATATTTAAGATTGATTCTATGTTTTGTACGCTAAAATAGAGTCCTTTGTATTAATGTATTAGGAGTTTGAACCTAGTTATATGTCTTTCTTTATAGGGTAAATTACAACCAACCCCTGAGGCATGGTCAAATTACCAAAACCCCCCTCATGTTTGGGTAATTACAACCACCCATCAACTATGAATGTTCTTACACATCCACTCTTGCGGTTTCAAATTTAGTGGAATCTTCGAGATTATATGAAATATTATCACTTATGTACCCGTTTTATACTATTCGAACTCCACATTTTGAAGCATGATGATCATAATGTGGTTTTTGTCTTGTATATATCAGATTGTAGTACATTAGAAACTATATTTTTACACAAACCGAGTACAAACTAGAGCACATTCCACAAAATCTAGATGATTATGTTGAATTTGACACCATAAGGGTGGAGGTGTAAGAAAAAATAATAGTTGAGGGGGTAGATGTAATTATCCAAACAAGAGGGGTTTTTTTCGTAAATTGATCATACCTCAGGGTGTGGCTATAATTTACCCTTCTTTATACTTAGCTGCTATTGTGCATGGACGTGGATACGCAAACACGGCGATACGCGGATATGAATATATGAATATACTTAGTTGCTCGTGTTCTTGGTCGCAGAGTTTTGCACTTTTGGGTGGACTCTCAAAGAAGACAGGGGAAATGTGGTATTAGAGAGAAAAGAAAATGCATATTTTTTTATTAGGGCTTTAATTTCTCTTAAAATATAAGAGTTGTGTCCCCAGCTTTTTTAAAATTGCGGACACTGCCCGACACGGGTGTCCTACTTGTAGCGAAATTACGACACGAGTGTCCAAAGCGTGTCCGAGTGTCTAGGTGTCGGATACAAGGACTGTGCACCTTCTAGGGGTCCGTGCAGCATAGCTTAATAGTGTAAATAAAGAGCCCATTATATATATATATATATATATATATATATATATATATATATATTCTTTTTTCTTTTTTTTTTGAGAAATTCAAATCTTCTTACAAATTGGGAAAGTAGGGCAAAGACAGAATTCGAAACTCACTCTAATAAAATTCGAGTTCACCAAAACATAGGGATGGCAATTTGACCCGCCCCGACAGATCCCCGCCCCGCCCCGCCCCGAAATTTTCAGGTATTACCCGCCCCGAAAAAAAATGGGGCGGGTATGCTGATTGAAATTTTTTTTTGACCGGGTACGGGTACGGGTACGGGGATGGGTTTGCCTATACCCGCCCCGTAGACCCGCCCCGTATCCGTCCCCGTACCCGCCCCGCATTATTTATATATATAATATATATTTTTTAATTATAATAATAAATATAAATAATTAAATAGTAGTAATATATTAAATATTAGTTAAAAATGGGGATTTTTAGGTTTCTATTATATAATTAAATATTAGTATTATAATTAAATATTGATTTATTTGTTGAAATAAACTTTTAAATTATAAGTAAATTTCATATTTATTTATTAAAAAAAAAAGAAAAAAAAATAGACAGGGGTTTTTACCCGCCCCGATATCCGTGGGGATTTTATGGGGCGAATATGGGGATTCTTTTAATACCTGTGGGGATTTTTGACGGGGATGGGGATGGGGATTTCCATAGCGGAGCGGGGATGGGGATTGCAAAACCTGCCCCATACAGTTAGGCTCGGCTCGTTTATACCACTATTCTTGTCGTAATGCTCTCCATTTAAAGTAGGAAAATATTTTGGATACCGTTGTAATTTATAACACGATACCTCTTGAATCCTTATTAGATTTTTTTTACCTTTTGTTATTTTGTTAAAACGCAAGAAAATTAAAAGTAAGGTTGATTGATGGCCTGACTGAAATGCAATCGTATCCCCACTTCGGTTCATAAAGAAAGCCAACCACATGTCTTTTGACGAAAATACCCTCCCTTATATTCAAAAACGATATCGGGCTCCTCCACTTGTTCTTCCAACTCGCTTCTCTGTCTACAACGGTTCCCCATCCATGACTTCTCAATACTTCCGACTATTTCTCCCTCACCAAAACAGAACAAAATCACTTTCTCTTCCCAAAAAATATAAGCAAATCGTCTCCGAGCTAGGCTTCCATTTCCGCAACTATTTTTCGTTTTAAAGACGTTGTCGTTGAAACAATTTTCCTAACGACGCACAAAGTTACTAGGGGTTGTCTAGGGTCCGAGAGGGTTGTACTTCTCGGACTGTAATCAACCAATAATAATGTGCCACGTATGATTAGTACGTACCTAGTAAAAAATGTACGATCCCTGGATTACAGGTAAAATTACATAAAAACCCCTTTTATTTAAACTTAAAAACCTAATTAGATAATTTAATAGTTAACTACAAATTAAGAAAATTAAAATCATATTACGTATAATTATTCCTAATCTCTGAACACTAATCTTCACTACTTAATTTTTTTCTATACATCATCATCGATGGTGTAAAAAGCAAAATTTATCATCATCGTCAACATTAATTATTTTTTTCATATTCACCATAGGGGTATAGTGAATTACAACTCGTTTTGATCATAGGATGATCTACAAACTTTGCAGTAAGTTACATCATGTACATATATCTTCTTTACTATTATTTATATTTCTTTGAATTAATACACATCAATGGTAAATTGGTGTCCAGAAAACAGAAGGAAGCAATATAACCGAATTAATAAACTTTTACTTTAATTGTTATATAAAAAAAACAGCAAAAGTACATAATTGGATGATACCTAAAATACCCAAAATAACTTTTTTTTAATAAATTGAATATAACGTCTTTACATATGATCACGAAACCGAGCCAATCGAACATTTCACGATTAATTAACATGAACTACGTACAGGACGACACTTAAACGCGACGGCTTTACACAGCGGACAAAAATTCTTCATGCGCAGCCAACGTCGGATACAATCTGAATGGTATTCATGCCCGCACTCGAGAGCTCCGATATTATTCTTATTATTTTCTTGGCACAAATCATCGAAACAAATCACACAAACGTCACTCTCTTCCGGGCCGTCTCGATTATTATTATCGATATCGGGACAAGAATTATTAATCTTTATTTTCAGACACTTTGTGATCTGATCTTCAGACAAACCGGCGGCGGTCCGATCTGCATGTTCTTGCTGACGTGGATGATGATGAATATTACTTGCGTTGAAAATCAGGGTTTGGTCTTCTTCTTGAACAAGATATGTTGACCTCGTCGTCGTCGTCGTCGTCGTCGTCGCCGCGTTGTAATTGTTGGACGACAAGTAGTAGTGCTGCGGAGGGATGTACGGCGAATACGGAATCAGAACATAGCCCTGGGCGGTGGGGAAAATACGGCCAGGAATGGGCCATGTCAGCGGCGGCGGCGGTGGCGGGGGATGATGAAAGGCGGCGGCATGCTGGAATTCTCCGGCGAAGTTGAATCTACGAAGGTGGGCCATTAAAGAAAAATATATAATTGCTTGTAAGAGAGAAAAAGGAGAGAGTATGAAAGAAACCCTACAGATGAAGCCCTATTTATAAGATGTTGTGATTTGTAGTTTGTACGCTATTTAATTAATGGGGCTCTTTGAGAAAACCCCCTCACTACTTTTTTTAATTGAGGGAGGCCCAAAATATTTTAGACCATTTGAGAAAAGCCCATGATCCAATTCAGCCATTGTGTTTCCCAGCTTTACCCCCGCCCGCCACCTCATCACAGCTGGGCACGCGCTCCAGCGATTTTTTTTTTTTTTTTTCCGTTTTTTTAATCGACTATGAAGCATAGTCGATTAGTCTTAAATCGACTATGCTTCATAGTCGATTAAGGAAAATCTTTAATTTTTTAATTTTTTTTTTAATTTTTTTTGGTTTTTTCAAAAAATCATTGAAATCAATAAACAAAAAAAATATACAAACATTATAATTGATTTATACATTGAAATCAATAAACAAAAAATCAAAAAAAAAAAATCAAAAAAAATTAACAACTGGAGTCGGTTAAACCTTAATCGACTACCGAACATAGTCGATTAAGCCTTAATCGACTATTGACATAGTCGATTAAACACACGTAGTCGATTAAGGCCCTGCCTGCGCGAATTTATTTTTCTGCGCGAATTCAACGAACCCATCGCAATCTTCCACCCAAAACCGCCGCCGCTAGCAGACCCATCGCAATCCTCCACTAAAAAACAACGCCACCAACAGATCCATCGCAATCCTCCACTCAAAACCGCCGCCACAACCATTATTACCATCACTCATGAACAGAGTACACAATCCCTATAATCGTCCGTCACTACCACCGGTCACCGAGTACACACTCCCCACCTGGGACGATTACATACACAGTAAAAAAAAAACACACACACACACAATCAGCTTTCGATTAACGGTCAAATCTTCGATTTCAGCGCCGTCTTCCGCCAACCAAACGACTCTTCAAAACGGTACCGATCGATTTCAGCGAAAACTGCCGCCGGTTGATTCCACCGGATTCACAAATCCAAAACGGAGAGTAGAAAACCTAAACGATGCGTGATCGCCGTAGAAGTTGCATCGGAATAATGAATTTCACACACACACACACAAATCGAAATCCGAATAAAAAAAAGTGCATGTAAATGTGGGTGTTTTGAGTGGGTGGATGCAGTAGTTGATGGGTTAAATGGATTGAACTTTCAGAAGAAAGGGTCTTTCGATGAGAGAGAGAGAAGAGAGAGAGAGAAAGAACAAGGTTGCAGAGAAGAGGTGAAAGGGCGAAGTGGGGTGGAGAAGAAGAAAGGTTAAGAAATAAGGGTGGTTTGGGAATTATTAAATAATAATAAGGGTGGGATATTAGGTAAGGGGGTTTTCTCTAATTATTTTTGGAAGGGGGGTTTTTCTTAACTCATTTACCTAGATGAGGGGGGTATTGCTAATTATCCCTTAATTAATTAGTAAATTATTACTTGCTATAAAAGAAAGGGTGGTGTAATTAATAACTGCTGATATGTAATATAAGTTTGAATCTCTGTCTTACCTTAATCTTGCCTTAATTCTCTCTTTTTAAATTAGGAAATTTTTGTTGAGTACCGTTGTAAGTTATCAGATGACCGCCTCTTCGAATTTCTATGATTATTTATTTTTTTATTTTTTTATATTACGGTGGTGATTCTTTAAAACTAGGGGTGGAAATCGGACGGAATGGATCGGATATGGCTTTTTTAAAAAGAATTCAAATTTTTTCGAAAGTAAAAGATGGGTTCCGATTTCATTTTCAAGAAAATTGGAATGCAAAAATTCATTACAATTTCGGAAATTTAAGAAATTAGGTTAGTTTATGATCTCTTGTTTTAAATTTGGATATAACGAAAGATTTCACAATAACCACATAAAGAAGTTTATTAGTTCAAACCCGTAAATTAATCTAATTTTATTACATTAGGACCAAAGATGACAAATATACCCTTATCCACAAATAATACTCAAATACATATAAATCTTATTTTTAATTTGTTCAAGACCAAAAATCAAAAAAAAAAAAAACAAAACAAAAAAGAAATATCACGACTGCTAAATATTAATTTATGCTAAATATGTATGAATGAACATTAATCTATGCTTATTTCTTGTTGGGTTACAATGATTTGGCCGATTTTGGAAAAAACATTGAGATTGAAATTGGTTTTTTTATTTTTTTTCGTTGGTTTCCCAAATCGGTTTATCCAGACCGATTTTGTACACAAAAATCGGCGTCATAATACCGATTTTTGTGAACCAAATCGGCGACACGACGTCGACTTTAAAAGTCAAAATCGGCGTTATAATGTCGATTATTGAGTACAAAATCGGTTTTCGAATACCGATATTTTTTGAATTATTTTTTAAATAATACATTATATATTTGGTTAATTGATATTTTTTAAATATTTGAAACGAAAATGTTTATCACCATTCGGTGGCGTCTACCACTCCTTTAATCCAATCGAGTAGAGTTTTCCGTATCTCAAATATTTATTCGTTAGATAATTCATTTGAATAATCCTCCATCAATCCCCTAGGTTGATGCACGAAAGTATGAGAAACCGGTCTTAAAAAAACACAGATAATAAAATCGGTATTTAAAAACCGAATTTTGTAGTTCAAGTCGGCTTGATAATACCGATAATACAAAAACAAATCGGTGTTGTCATGCCGATTTTTACTACAAAAATCGGTATTTAAGTACCGATTTTTATTAAAATAATCGGAATGTGGTTACCAACTTTAGTAACAAAAATTGGTATTTGCAGACCGATTTTTGGTATCATCGAATTTTTTTGGCAACAAAAAAAACGACCCAAAAGCAAAAATAAACGGTTAAAACATATTTCATTGTGTTCTCCACCCTCATAAACCACCATATCATTGTTTTTTGGTTCCATCGTAAATGTTTGGTATGTATTTGATAATTTTGGTGTGTAGGATTTCTTGGTGGGTTTGTGAAGAAGAAGGGGAAGAAGGAGGAAAGTTTTAAGTCGTGAAATAAGGAAGATGGGTTTCTGGATTTATGTATTTTATTTGGTCTTGCACAAAGGAAATGTTTATTTTTTATTTTTTAATGTTTTGTGTTCTTTATTTGATTTTAAATTTCATTAAGGGTAAATTAGTATTTTTATGTTGCAGGTCTTGAATTAATAAAAAAATGGGCTTGCATATAACCGCCGCCTATTTTTATATCTTTTGTGAAATTTTGCAGGAAAATGTAAGAAAATCCAATGGAAAGTTCGACAAAACGTAAACATAAAAACACATGTAGGAACAACAAATTGAACACATAGACTTTCTTATACGATAAATTGCAACATAAAGTTTCTGATACCAATAATTTTTTTCTAATGTTTTAATTTACTTGACCATTCGATGTTTCTATTTTTTTATATAAAATATAACATAAGTTATATTGTGGAATAACAAAACATATATATATCATAAAATCATATTATATATTCTGAAAAACCATAGAAATATCCGGAACTAAAATTGGAATGAAAATCGGAATTTGCGTTAATTTTATTTACCATTCCAATTCCGTTGGAAATAAATTTGGAAGAATGGAAATCGGATGAAAAAAATACGGTTCCAAATTCGGATATTTTTTTATTGGAATTGTGGAATTCAAAAATTTCATTCCGATTTCCACCCTTGAATATAAGTCATAAGATTAAAAAAAAAATCTTTTTTGAACTTCAGATCTATTTATATACAAGAAGATACGATCACCGAGAGCATAAATTTTTTCTTTAAATATCGCGATACATTGCTTCAGAGGTGAATTATCAATACCACAGGAATCTTAAAGTTATTTTAACAAACCTTAGGGATGCCTGTGTAATTTATCCTTTTTTATTTAAAAAAAAAAGTACCAAATTGCCAATTGAAACTTTGTGAACCCCAAAATTAGGTTTACGAGTATTCTCACACTTGGTCACATTTCCTCCTGCAACCAAACACACAACCTTCTGTATTCTCCTTCTGCAACAATCAATCCTCCAAAAACCAGAGAAGAAACCTAAAAACCATTAATCAAAAAAAAAAATGATTCGAACGCGGTTATTGTGGTCTAGCCTAGGGTTTATCTCTACTTCGGGAGCAATTGCGCAATTCGTTTTGAAAGATCTCTGGATTGATCGCAATTCTCTCTCTTCTCAGGTGCACTTTCCCGTCAAATTCAATTCAAATCTTCTATATATATATATATACTAGGTACGGAGCACCGCGCAAGGCGCGGTGTCCGGTAGTCATATTTGCACAAGTCGATCAGTTATTTCGACGGAGTTGGTGATGCGAATGCACCATGTGAAACTGTGCAATCCCCAAAACTATGAAACAATTGGACGAAAATGAACCTTAATAACTTATCAGTTGGAATGTAACTACGAAAATGTACAAGCAATTCTTGCAAATTATTTACAAATGCGTATTTGAATCCAACATAACTATAAAATCTAATCCTACCAACATAGTCTATCTCTCAATAGTCGTATGATCTTCTTACTATACAGTGCAAATGTGGAGCAGTAAGTACGATGCGATAGTGTTTTAGAATAAAAAGGGGCAAAACCAAAAAAAGGGGAAAAAAAAAGGGGATGATGTGATAAGAATGAAAACTCAACTATCTTGCAGTAATCAGTCATGTCGCATGATCCAAAATAAAGTCGAAACAGTACCAATAAAATTGAAATAAACCTTTACACAATTCAGTTCTCGAATTCACGAAGGAAGACTCAAGATTTTATACTTTTACAAAAAATTACCAACATAGTTTCTATCGCACCCCCAAACCATACGAGAAAATAGTCCACAAAGAAACTGAAATATTTTGCAACAAAATTTAATTAGAGTGAGGAAGGAAAACCTTAGCAGCGATGGCTCGTACATACTTGGCTCGGTGGGTCCCAGTTGCGGATGATCAATCTTTGCCACCATTTCTGAAGAATGCTTTGCGAGCAGCTTCCACTGCAATATCAATATATTTAGCCGAAGCAGCTGATATCACCAGACATATTCGTATATACGAAATACCAGGAAAAAAAAAGGCACCAGTCATCACTCATCAGCCATAAACCCTACTCTTTACCTCTATTAATTACAAAATAAAATAATATAAAAGTAATAATTCAATTTAACAAAAAAAATATATATATTCAATCAGTGGCACTCCTGTTATTTCCCTATCAATTATTTATGATCTCGCAACTCAGATTAGATTTCCCCTAATTTATCAAACATTTAACCATTTCCACACTACTAATCTGAGATTTTTGAGTTCCGCTTACTTCAACGAATTGATCCACCAAATCATAAAACCCTCTGACAAAAAAAAATCATACAAATACACGACAAATTAAGAACCAAAATCTAAACTACTATGATTAGAAATGCAACAGAGGAAGCAAAAGTGAAGAGACGAACCGATGGATTCTTCGACGGCGGGGTTGATGATCGGATTCGCAAATTCCGGACATAAGTCTCATTCAAGAATTGAACACCTAAACCATTTATCCAATTCGAAGACGGAAAAGTCTACTCACCAGCTTCACAGCAACTTCTTCTCCAGTTTGTATATTTACTCCTCAACGAAATTTAAAATAGCACATATATAAATATTTATATAGATTTTGCCTATAAAGAAAAAATGAGATAAAATATTGCCGATGAGATTACCCAAATAAAGCTCTCCAAAAGATTCGCTACCAATCTTCCTCCCCAGCTTCAACTTGCCTCCAATAACATGATCCATAATTGGTTTGCTACAGATTAATTAAAACCTAAAAAGGTATTGTGGCTTTTTTTTTGTACTTTACAATTACAACAAAACGTATCAAAAATCAAAAATATTGAATGAAAAATCAAAAATGACTTCTCTTCTCCAATTACTTCCCTCTCTCTCATCTCCAATTAGTATATTCCCAAAATAAAAAAGGAAAAAAAAAAAAAAAAAAAGAACAAGCTTTGCAGCATAATGTACAACAACTAAATTGAGGAAAAAAAAAACAACCCAAATTAATTACCCTTGGTTTTGATCAGAACTTCGTTGGCCTTAGGGCGGGGCATCTGAAAATCTTCAAAAGTGAGTGGTTTATTCTTTTCCCAAAACACAGCTCCCCACATGTACGATGGTCCGACGCCGACGTGGTACCCCGCCGCCGGCATGGTTGTGCCGCCTTCTTTACTCTCCGATCCTGAGCTTGAATACCATCTCCCCAAATCGGAACAATTGGATGAATCGCGTAGCGAAAAATTGTAGGAAGAAGAGGAAAGGTGCGGTGGGAAGAGACGCTGGCGGCAGAGGCGGTGGAGGTGGGGGGGGCGGCAACTATTCCCGCTGCCATGGCTGTGTGGCAAGGAAGAAAAAGGAAGACCCCTGAGTGGAGAAGAAGAGCGGTGGGGCAGTCAGCATTTGCGGCGGCAGAAGGGAGAGAAGGGAAAAGGGGAAAAAAAAAAAAAAAAAAAAAAAGGAAAAGAAGTAGGTCGATCGTGCATTTTGTGAAAGAAAAGGAAAAAGAAAAGAAAGCTGCACGGTGAATGGTGGATTGAAACGAAACGGCGCCGTTTCAGATTAAAAGGGGTCAAAAATAAAGCGTAGAAAATAGGGGGGCCAGAATTGGGGGTTATCAACATATATATATACTTAATATATATATATATATATATATATATATTTCTGAATTTTTTTTGATTGGTTGATGTATTTGCAGTTGAAGGAACAGTTTAATTGTTTAGATACCCGTGTATCGAATCTGGAATCTGTCATTTCCAGTAAACCCAATTCATCACAGGTATGGTTTTTTTTTTTTTTTTTTTTTTTTTTTTTTTTTTAATTTAGGTTTTGGTATTTGGGCATTTCTTATTTTGACTTTAATTTCGGAATTTGTTAATTTTTAATTTTATATTTCTACCTTCAAGAATCTGGAATTATATCGCCAATTCACAGTAGAAAATCTTCGGGGGGACGAATGTTTAGGAACAAGTAGAATTATAATGTATGTATGTCATAGAAACTAAATTCTTGCTTTTTTTCGTAGGGAAAAAATAAAACAAAAAACTCGATCCGCTTGTTTAATTGTAGATCGTGGTGTGAATGAAGAAACATGCCTCGTTGTCTTCCGTTTTAAATACCTCCACAATATAGTTCCAAATAAGTTTTTCTCCTTAGTTAATGCAAAGCGCGAATAGTTAAAATATATAATCGAGTTTTTTTCAATTCCAGAATGTGTCGTATATTTCTTTTCTTATGAGGAATCTTGAAATGTGGTTGTTTGACGTATTTGATTCACATAGTATCATTTCTGCATTTCTGGCAAAATTATAGATGTCCTGTTTCACCGTTTCTCGAATTGGACTGATTTAAGATCATAGCCTTCATTGTTACTTCATATTACCAATATGCCACATAACTATGTATGATTTATGAACCTTATTATAGATTCGATTTCTGCAACTAAGCATGTCGTCATATTTGTCGGTGTTTTATGGCAATTTAGTATATATCACTCCCCACCTCAAATTCTAATTCAAGAGATGTATGAATCGTTGAAAAAATAACGAGCAAAAAGGTCGAATAACATGATAGCACATTCATCTCTGTTTCTGTTTTAGTGAGTTCTGTACGTTTGTTTATCCGAACATAATCTTGCTGGTTTCCTTTTTCTTGGTTATTATGGTAAAATACGCCCCCTCTTAAATAAGGTCAAATTACGAAAAAACCCCTCCTGTTTGGGTAATTACAACCACCCCTTAACTATGAATCTTCTCACACGTCCATCCTTATGGTGTCAAATTCAATATAATCTTCTAGATTATGTGGAATGTTCTCTTGTTTGTACTTGTTTTGTAAAAAAAATGTAGTTTCTGATGCACCACAATGTGATACGTACAATGTGGAGCTCGAATGGGGTCAAACGGGTATAAACTGGAGAATATTCTCCATAATCTAGAAGATTCTACTAAATTTGACACCGTAAGGGTGGACGTGTAAGAAGATTCATAGTTGAAGGGCGTGGTTGTAATTTCCCAAATAGGAGGGGCTTTTTTGAAATTTTTACCTTACCTTAGGGAGGTGGCCGTAATTTACCCTTCCATTTATTTGGAGTTCATGGATGGAAACTTACATCTGTAACACTTAATTGTAGGACGAAGGAACCATTGGATGATCGAAGCTCCTGATTTCTTGCAGCATGTGCATATGCTCCCCTTACGGATTTCTCGTCTTTTTTTCTGTATGAAGATGGGAAATTTGTACCAAATACACATATTACATGAGTTTTCTTCAGCTTTTCACTTTTGACTGATACAGCAATGTTATAAATTGTTTCCTGTCTATGTAAGAGTGAAAATTGTTGTTTTGTGAAGTTGACATTTCTGGTGCAACTCAGTCCAAGATTTATTTGTTACTCAGTCCGAGAAGTTATGAGAAAATGCATTTCGCTCCCTAGAAATTTTCAATTTTCGCACTTCCCCCTTCAAAATTTTATTCAAGATGCACTTTGTCCCAAATCACAAATTCCGGTGTATTTTTCATTTGAATTGTCGTAAGATAGTCCACTTGAAGGGCTTTTGAGTCATTTCATTGAAGGGTTTTTGAGTCGTATTTTATCCTTTAAATATGTTCTTTCTCTGGTTTGTTCTTCGTACTTTATATTTTTAAATTATTATTCAATTATATGATAAATGAAACACAGGAAGAAATAATGAGTTATTTTTGTTAGTTGTTGTTTTTTTTTTTTTTTTTTTTTTTTATCGAAATTAAAATTATATATGAACTAAAAAAATATATAAAATTGATACAATGATAAATTTTTTAACTTATGATCCAAAGACCATCTACATTATTAACACTAGTATTTATATTACATATTTTATGTGACTTATTCTAATTTTTCAAATCTCAACAATTGATTAATTGTTTAGTTAAAGAATCAGGTGCATTTTGCCATGAGATATTCAATTTCAGGATGAATCTCACCAATTCCAAAATTTAAGGGTGCAAAACGCCAATCCATACCCCTTTCGAAGTGTAAAATACAATTCACCCATGTCTACATCATGATTCACACCGAATTTAGCGAGTAATACCCACCCGTTATCAAACGGGCATTTACGAGTGTTAAAATCTATTCACGAAACGAGTCTGGAACGGGTACGGATTTTTCAAAATAATATTCGCATCCATAAATAATTCTACTGCCTAACCTGATTTTAAATTAATTTAAATCAACTTTAGGATACGTGTAGATTATTAATCATCAACTTAATACATGTCACAAATTATCAGTCTATTCTAATTTAAAGTAAACCTTTTCATTAGTGGGTTCTATGTGCTAAAATATCTTGCAATCTAAGTCAGATCAAATAAAGAGAAAAAGTTGAGTCGCACTCTTGCAAAAGATCTTTAAATCTTTTAAATAATAATTAAATAATATACTTGTTTTTTTTTTCTGAAAAGAAATAATATAATTTTAAAGTACATTTTATTAACTGCATGTGTGCATAAAACGTGCGAGGAAAAGGAACAGAAGCAATCGGCACAATAGTTTATCTTAGTTATCAAGTAAGACTATATATTGTCCTTTTAAAGGGGTTGTGTAATGTTCGAGATGAGTTGTACTGCTCGGGCCTAAACGAAATAATCTGGTGCGTATAAAATATTTTTTTAAATAATTATAATCGTTAATTCTAAGTATTATAATACAGCCTAGTTCGATCCTAAATAATGATATACTACTGTACGAACTTAGTAAAAATAGATCGTACATGGGTGTACTGACATCGTACTCTATGTAAATTATTTTATTAACTCTACAAAACCAACACAATAATTTAAAGGATAACATACACTTTACCCCAGCCCCTTAGTATGTAACACTTATCCCTCAATTTGATGGTCAACCTATTTTATTACTAATGGTGTTAGTCATAACAACAAAATTATAATTTTCACACTTGAAGTGTTCCTTGGATCATTGGAGGAGATTTCAATACTATTCTCCGAATTACTCGACTTCAACCTAATATGACTGGCATTGAGAATTTTACGGGCTCGTATATCTAATATTGGTTTTGAAGGAAATCAATTTAATTACTTGGATTAACAATAAATAGGGAATAAGGAGAATCTGATATAACCCTAGATCGATCGTATGCACCCACTCAACTCAAAACCCTAGATATGCTTTCATCTCGTCATCGCGCCATTGCGATCATCCTCCATCATGGAGTCGTCGGGCTTTCTCCGACTGCCATCGCGCCAACAATTAACGTGAAATAGGGATGATATCTAGGGAAAATGAGAAGGTGGGGAGCAATTTGAAAGAGAAAAAGGGAAATAGATCAATAAGGATAGAAAGAGAAGGAGCGAGAGTTAAAGGGTATTATGGGCAACTTTAAATGTCGGGGTATGTCAATTTTGAAAATACATCAATTTATAAATTAGGGGCAAATGGCAAAAAGGATTAAGGGCAAATGGCAAAAAGGCCCATCACATGGGACTTAAATGCATTTTGGTCCACAAAAAAAACAGTCTCTCAATTAAGCCCATCCCCATGTCTTTAGTCTAAAATACCCTCAATAATATAATTCTTATCAATTCCACCCATTATGATCTAACTTCCTTAATATTACACATTGACCCCGGATTTAAACAAATATATCACATTAACCCCCAAAATTTTTTTTTTCAGAAAATAATTTTTTTTTCTGAAATGTCCAGATTCCGGCGTTGACTTTTTTTTTTTTTTTTTTTTTGAATTTTTTTTTCTTAGAAGAAAAAAATATTTTAATTAATATTACTGTTTTAGCTACTAAATTACTGTCTCAGACAGTAATATTACTGTTTGGGACAGTAATATTATGAATATTATTTTTCCGAACAGTAATATTATTAATATTAATGTCTAAGACAGTTAAATTACTGTTGAAGACAGTAATTTAACATCTAAGGCAGTACTATTAATTATTTTTTTTTTAAGAAAAAAAACGAAAAAAAAAGCCAATTAACAGTTAAATTACTGTCTCCAACAGTTAAATAACTGCTGGAGACAGTAATTTAGCAAACGAATACAGTAATATTAATTAAAAATATTTTTTTTAAGAATAAAAAAGTCAATTAACAGTTAAATCACTGTCTCCAACAGTTAAATAACTGCTGGAGACAGTAATTTAGCAACGAATACAGTAATATTAATTAAAATATTTTTGAAGAAAAAAAAATCAATTAACAGCTAAATTACTGTCTCCGGCAGTTAAATAACTGTCGGAGACAGTAATTTAGCAGCCAAGACAGTAATATTAATTAAAAAAAAAATTAAGAAAAAACAAAATTATAAATAAAAAAAAAAAAGTCAACGCCGGAATCTGGCCGGAAAAAAAAACATTTCAGAAAAAAAATATTTTCTGAAAAAAAAATTGGGGGGTTAATGTGATATATTTGTTTAAATCCGGGGTCAATGTGTAATATTAAGGAAGTTAGAGCATAATTGGTGGAATTGATAAGAATTAGGGTTAAAATTGGGGTCAAAATTGAAATTAGGGTTAAAATTGGTTAATTGATGAAATTGTGCTAAATTGGGGTGTAAATCATGAAATTGGAGTTGAATTGGGTTTCAATGAATTAGGGGTAATTTTGGTATATATAAAAGGATTTTTCTTATTTGCAAATAAGTTTGAATGGGGTGGATTTATTTGAAAGACAAAAAAGTTGGATGTCCCTCTTTTAATTAAGTGCCCTTATCATGGGCCTATTTGCCATTACCCCATAAATTAATTGCATTTATTTCAAGTTTTAGGGACCATTTGACTAAATTTATTTTAAAAAGATGATAAACTCTTACGTCTGATTAATTTTTAAAATGTTTGGATAATGAGCTTATAAGCTATTTTTAATAATTATAAGATTTTAAAAAGATGGGATAGAGGTAATAATTTTAAAAAAATATCTTATTTGCTCTCGAGCAACTTTTTTTTTTGAATTTTAAGATGTTTTAAAAAAAAATACCACACACTTCGAAAGAGCTTATAAGCTCTTAAACATCTTATAAACTTATTTTAACAGTTTATAAGTTTAACCAAACAGCCTTTTACTCACGATCACCACTTCTACTTTTTTAGAAGCATTTGCAAACACTACCATAGTATGGTTTAGGGTGAGATAAGAACCGAAATACATAACCAAAAACCGACAAACCGAACCATTACAAGCCAAACCGACAAGCTCTTTTCAAGCATAAAAGCACCTCTTGAACCGAACCGAAAACTTTAAATGACGCCGTTTTACATCATAATATACATGTTAGAATTATTTCGTGCAAATTAATTATATATTTGTGTCCGATGAATTCCAGATTCAGTTTTAAATACGGTTCTACTGTTTTACGAAGAGTTGCAACAGTTAATGGAACAGTAATAAAAAGACACAAATTTTAAAGTGGTTCGGATACAATTGTACCCTACATCCACGGGGACCTGCAAATGAAATTTACTAATTTTTAGTTTTACGAATACAATAATAGGACTTAATCGAAATGCAAAGACTCCCTCTTTGTCGACGCCGTTCTTGTATACTACGCTGAATTAACAATCTTCACTTTGCAGCACGTCCCTTGATCCGCACGGTTGAAATTCCTTCAACGCTGAGTCCCTCAGTCGGCGGGTCGACCTCCTCCCGAGATCTTCTGAGTTCTTCTCCCGAAGAACCGATCTTCTTTTCGCGTGAAAGAAGCAAATCTGTTACTCTGTTTTACACAAGAGCAGCAACGTGAAGAGCAGAAAATAAATTTTCTCTCAAATAAAAGGGACGGTCTTCAATTACGTTGATGCTGCCCTTCTTATACTTCCTTAGGTGAATTAGTAGAGCCCTACACAAAAGTGGAGCCCATTAGGTTATTTTATCTCACGTAAGAAACAAAGAGTTGTATAACAAAGGAAATTCTTTTCCAAATAAAATTCCTTGTTAAACAAAACACTTAGGCAATTAAATAAATTAATGACAAAATAAGAGTTTAAAGAACTAAGGAAACTTCCCTAGTTTTTATACACGGTTTTCACACACGTGTTGAAAACCCGAAATTAGAATCCTCTCGGATTCTAACAATCTCCCCCTTTGTCATCTATTTATTATAATCAAGTCCTCCCCCTTGATCAAATACCTGACAAAAACATTAGACTGCATAATAGAGTAACCGTTAGAACAGTTCAAAACAAAACATCAGTCAAAAGAAGAACAGAGTTAAGCCTAGCAGACTTTTAGAGGCCGTTGTTCAGAAAAATGAATTCGACAACCACAAAAAAACTAAAAAACAACTAATCCAGAATATCTTCATCATCAACGAACAACTCCTCGTCATCATTCGTATCAACTTCAGCTGTTGTACCATCAACAGTTGGAACAGTTGGAGCAACGACAGTTGGATCAGTAGTAGTTCCAGCGGCTGCATCAGCTCCCCCTGTATGCGGTTCCTCCTGGGTTGTTGATGCTTCGTTGTCAACTCCCCCTCAAGAATAATCTCCCCCTTTCTGAGCAAGGGCAGTAAAATAGTCGAGTTTCTTCTTCGTAAAAACGACCTCGAAAATCAGAGACCCCACTAGGTAGGTGGGCATAAAAAATCATGAACCACTTGACAGACGCCACCGGGTTTGATGCGCTCGGAGAAAGAACCGAGAATTAAAAGCATCGACAGCAGAGATAGGCACCACAGGATCCGGTGCAGAGTGACCAGCGGTGGTGCGAGTAGCGGAAGGCGAGGCAGGGTGAGTAACGCGTCGACGAGAGCGGCGAGGTGGCGGTGGTGCAGGTGAGTGGTGACGATTGGGCAGCCGGCGAGGGTGGCAGTGGAGGAGATGGTGGAGAATAGATGAACGGTGACGGCGGCGAGACTGGCGGCGACGGCGGTGGAGAAAATCTAGGGACCAAAACGAGTGGCAGATTGCCAAAATTGTCGAAGGAGGCGGCCGTGAGGAGAAGCGGGGGCTCCCAAAAAGCAAGGGGCACGGCATCACATGGCTCCCCAACGGCAGATCGACGACCGGAGCGGCGAGGCGGTGGTGGGTCCGCCCGAGACGTGGTCGTTGGGCGAGAAGCTCTCCTTTTCGACGATGAGGATGAACCGCCGATGTTCTTTCGTTTTCCCATGATGATTTTCTTAATTCCCTTTTTGATTTGATTGAAATTTTCTGGAAGTTGCTGCAAGGGAAGAAGAGGAAACAGCAAGGCAGTAGGGAAGAAGAAGCACAGAAATTTGGGGAGAAAACAAAACGTGAAGGAGGGATTATGCAATGATGACTGTTGGTCTTCTCATGGGTATTTTAACAATTTAGGAAGACTATAGTGAAGAAATTGCAAATATTATTCTGGCAACAATGAGTGCAATTTATGAAAAACTAAATTCAGGTACAGCAACTCTCAACCTTCACATATGAAGCCCAACACATTTCAAGAAAACTTCGAAAGGAAAAAAAATTCAGAACAGTAGGTTACTTCGAAGAAATATATTGCCGCCAAAAAATTACGAACCCACCCCGGTTTTTTTTTTTTTTTTTTTTTTTTTTTTTTTTTTTTTTTTTTTTTTAAATAAGAAACTAAATGCCTAATCATGCAGAGCCAAATAATTAAGACAAAAAATAAACGTGAGAAGAAAAGAATATGAGTGAATAACCACAAGTGAATAGGATACTATTAGGACTATCAAAAACATGGGGTTTATCTTCAATTTTAACAAAAAGCAAGCTCCAAGAGATAGACTAAGGAGACTAACAGTAAACTTAGTATCCTCAAATCAAGCACAAAAACACTCTTATTAGGTAGCATACACACACTACCAATGGTAGCTTTTTCATGAAGAGCAGAACAATTAAGATAGCGAGATAGTTATAGTCGTGCAGTGTGTAGTCCCCTGGGCTTTCTAATTGAGTCGTATAGTGAGTGTTCGGTCATGTGGTTTACCGGCTCGACTCAAAAAGGCTTCGAACTATTCACTGACCACATATAAAATTTATAATGGTCGTGCAATGTGTAGTCCCTTGGGCTTTCTAATTGAGCCCTGTAGCGAGCTTTCGGCCACGTGATTTACTGACTCAACTCAAAAAGGCTTCGAACTATTCACAGACCAATTGATTGACATTATATATATAGAATTTACGAAAATTCAAGAGTAGCTTTCACTCATTTGGAGCGGCAGCTTTTCCTTAAGAGAGTGTTCAACCATGACAGGAATGTGAAGGGTAGTAAATAAGCTAAAGCCTCTGTAGCTATCATTTGGGGATTGATGAAGTTCTACCTCACAAAATTTGAAAGTACAGATAGTATCCAATACACAAGAGGTCTCATCACATGCAGTATGTCTAATGCATAACCTAGATGAACAAAATGCAGTATGCGTGATGTGTCCATAAAACTTTTAAAAGTTGCAAGTCTGGACACAGACTGTTGCAACAGTTTATGCAACTGCACAGGTCAGACAATACAAATTCCAAGCGAATTTCGCAAGGAATGAAACCTTTGTGCATCTAGGGGTTTAGTAAAGATGTCAGCAAGTTGTTTCTCCGTTGTGACATACTCTAATGAGACAGTTCCTTCCTCTACAAGATTTCTAATGGAATGGTAGCGAATTTCAATATGCTTAGTTCGAGAGTGCTGTACTGGATTCTTGGAAATATTAATTGCACTCATATTGTCACAATAAATATGCAATAAATCTTGACTAATACCATAATCACATACCATTTGTTTCATCCATAAGAGTTGTCTCATCCATAGGAGTTTTTTGCTGTACCAGGACACGAGATTGTTCCCAAGATAGAAGCATCCTCCAGTTGTGCTTTTTCGATCGTCTGCATCACCTGCCCAACCAGCATCGCTAAAGCCTCGGGTTTGAATTCCTTTTTCTACCGAACCAATGACTTGATCCACTGGATGATTCTTCTTGACTCTTCTTGAGGGTTCCTTGTGAGTTTGATCATCCAATTCGAGAGACCTGACTTCAGCTTCGTCTCCTGTTTCAGAATTGACGTCTCTTTCTTCTGAAATGGTAGAGGCTGCATCAACTGTTGGAACTGTTGGTGCGACACTGGAGCTGTTTTCCAATTCCTTTGTTGGTTCCTCTTCCAGTGGTCCAGCAGAGACAAGAATATAGCAGTTGTCAGATGATCGAGTTCCTTGAATAACACAATTCTCGTCTTTGTCTAATACTCGACATGCGAATTTGTTGAATCTGACTTCAAGATCTTGATCACATAGCTGGCTGATGTTTATTAGATTTGACGTGAGTCCTTCTACAAGTAGTACATTCTTCAGCTTTGGGAGATTCTCATGATTTAGCGATCCTTTCCCTAGCACTTCACCATTTTTTCCGTTTCCAAAGGTAACAGCTCCACCGGTGATTTGTTGATAGTTTTTCAGAAACTCTTTAACACCGGTCATATGTCGTGAACACCCACTGTCAAAATACCAATCATTAGTAGTACTTGCTTTTAAAGAGGTAATCGCAGATAAGCATTTAAACGTGGACTTTTCAACCCAAATTTTTTGCTGAGGTCTATTGGAAATATCAATTTTATTTTTGGGTTTTTGAGAGGGTGAAGGAAAATAATCAGCCCTAGCAGAGTAAAGAGAACGAGCCACAAGCTTTTTCACAAGTTTTAAATATTTGAAGCATCTAGGACGTATGTGACCTGGATTTTGACAGAAAAAACAAGTGGGAATAAACCTTTTCTTTGAATTGTGTTTCGTTGCTTCAACAGTTGCAACTGTTTGTGAGACAGAAGCTTGTTTAACAAAGTTGATTTTTCTGTTTTGATCTTCCTTTCGCTTTAGATCAACTTTGGGTAGCTGACTCCCTCCTATGCCTAGACGATTATAGTTTGGCTTGTTGTTGCTTAAGATTTCATCTAGATTACCTCTACCCAAGTTCAATTTTGCAATTGCTTCTTGAGTTTGAGTAAGTTTAGCCTGCAAACTATTTTTCTCTTGATCACTAGATATGATCCTTTCCTCAAGAGTAGAGATTCTTACCTTTAGTGTCTTGTTTTTCTCTACAAGCACAAACTTCTCCTTTTCCAGGAAGTTATTTACCTTAACGACGTCGAGCCATTTTTGGTACATTTTTTCATATACCTCCTTTACTTCATCCAAGGTTGGTTCTTCCTCATCACTGCTGCTGTTCGGATCCTCTGCAAAAGAAGAATTTTCGTTTAGATTTTTGTCATAATCAGAACACATATTTTCATACCTGGATTCTGTTTCACAGTCTGTTGCAACAGTTGAAGCAACAGTTGATTCTGAGTTGTCCAGAGGAACTTTGCTGCTGAATGCTACAAAGTTAGTGACTTGATCGTTGTTTCCTTGGTCATCATCAGATTCTTCTTCATCGCTCCAAACAGTAGTAAGTGACATTTTCTTCTTTTTCTTCAGGGTGTTTGCGCATTCTGATTGAATGTGACCAAAGCCTTCGCATTCTCGACATTGTATTCTTCTTGGTTTTGACTCCTCTGAGTTATCTTGATTTGAATTTCTCCTCGAATTTTGAAAGTTCACGGTTTTCCCTGTGCTTGGAAGATTTCCCCTTTTACCGATTTTTTTGAGAAATTTCCCAAAATTTTTCGATAGTATTGCCAAGGATTCCTCTACCGTCTCCTCATCTTCTTGAGTTGACGAATTTTGGGGTGTTGCATATGAAGTTTCTGCTTGAAAGGCTATCTTCTTTTCTCTAGGCTTTTCACGATGATTTTCACCATGATTGAGTTCTTGTGCCAGAAGTTTCCCCATGAGTTCGTCTAGTTTGAGCGTGTCAACATCTCTGACTTCTTCAATGGCAGCAATTCGGTAAGCAAATCTTTCAGGAAATGAGCGCATCGCCTTTCTCACCAATTTGCTTTCAGAGTAAGGTTCACCGAGTGCATATGATTCATTGGAGATATCACATAATTTAGCATGGAAGTCAGTGATCGTCTCATTCTCTTCCATCTTCAAATTTTCGAACTTGGTGGCCAGCATTTGTAACTTCGACGTCCTCACAGTTGACGTTCCTTCGTATGTGACTTGAAGGATTTCCCAAGCTCTTTTAGCTGATTCACATGACGCTATTAGTTTAAATTGATTATCATCAACACCACTAAATATTGCGTTTAGGGCCCTTGAGTTGTAGTTTGCGAGTAGTATCTCTACGTCACTCCAATCTGCTTCTGGTTTGAAAACTTCCATTTTGTCTTCTCCTTTGACCATGGGAGGTGTCCAACCAGTTATGATGGCGCGCCATGCTCTCTCATCTATGGATTTGATAAACATCTTCATTTTTGATTTCCAATATGAGTAGTTTGATCCGATTAGGAGAGGTGGGCGAGTAGTTGACGATCCTTCTCGTTGAGTATTCATATTTGCACAAAATAAGAATAGTTAGTTCCCAAAATCTCACTAGATGTATTTAGTGACAGGCTCTTGATGCCAATTTTTAGAATTATTTCGTGCAAATTAATTATATATTTGTGTCCGATGAATTCCAGATTCAGTTTTAAATACGGTTCTACTGTTTTACGAAGAGTTGCAACAGTTAATGGAACAGTAATAAAAAGACACAAATTTTAAAGTGGTTCGGATACAATTGTACCCTACATCCACGGGGACCTGCAAATGAAATTTACTAATTTTTAGTTTTACGAATACAATAATAGGACTTAATCGAAATGCAAAGACTCCCTCTTTGTCGACGCCGTTCTTGTATACTACGCTGAATTAACAATCTTCACTTTGCAGCACGTCCCTTGATCCGCACGGTTGAAATTCCTTCAACGCTGAGTCCCTCAGTCGGCGGGTCGACCTCCTCCCGAGATCTTCTGAGTTCTCCTCCCGAAGAACCGATCTTCTTTTCGCGTGAAAGAAGCAAATCTGTTACTCTGTTTTTCTTCTCGATTACGATCAAACACAAGAGCAGCAACGTGAAGAGCAGAAAATAAATTTTCTCTCAAATAAAAGGGACGGTCTTCAATTACGTTGATGCTGCCCTTCTTATACTTCCTTAGGTGAATTAGTAGAGCCCTACACAAAAGTGGAGCCCATTAGGTTATTTTATCTCACGTAAGAAACAAAGAGTTGTATAACAAAGGAAATTCTTTTCCAAATAAAATTCCTTGTTAAACAAAACACTTAGGCAATTAAATAAATTAATGACAAAATAAGAGTTTAAAGAACTAAGGAAACTTCCCTAGTTTTTATACACGGTTTTCACACACGTGTTGAAAACCCGAAATTAGAATCCTCTCGGATTCTAACAATACATATAAAAAGTGGTTAGCATAAATATGGTTGCATTGTTTACATTATGTGTTTGTAATTATATGCATTAGAGAACCTACATGTAAAATTGGTTTTGCAGCCAAATGATAACTAATTTGAAATTGGATTTTCTATTTTAGAAATTTGAAGTTTTTAATTTCTTTCACTTAAATATCAAATTATAAAATTACTACACTTTAGTACTTTACATCGCATAAGGAGAAGAAGATAAACCAAACCGAAGAAGAGAAAATTCAAAACCAAAAACCGAAAAAACCCGAAATACGGACCGAAACCGAAAGAAATCGAACTAAAACCGATAGTATTGGTTTTTATTTCATACAAACCGAATTTTTCTAGTTCATAAGCGGTTTTTGCCAAAAACCGAACCGAACCGATCCATGCTCACCCCTATATGGTTTATCTAAAAAAATATTATAGTTTAATATGAATATATTATTGATATTATGATTGCATGCATAATAAAGAAGAGCTTATATACAAATTATCTACTTTTGTGCCTATAACTCAAGAGTTAACCAATAACCCAATATATTTTTCATGATAAGAAATACAAAAACACGAACGCAAACGGATTCGAACCCCAACCTCTCACCAAATTACGAAAGTAAGGACATGAAATAAACTAGTATACATAAATTATATTTATAATTTTATAAAATTAAACCTTAAAAAAGAGAGATCAAGTTATTACAAAGCTACAAAATTCAGAATATCCATACTCTCTTTTTTCAGGGTGTAATGGTTTACAACTGATATACCTTGTTACTCTCTACCATGAAGTAACCAAAACTTTAGGAATTATATAAGGTTAAAAAGAAATAATAATAATAATATTTTCCCCGACAAAAGTTGAAATAACAAAGATAAATATTTTATTTACCTTTGTTGTTAGCCCGAACTCAGTCAACAGTACTTTTTTTTCTTTGGAATATATAAGTAAATTACATATTCATTCGAAGGCTCGATTATCATTGGATTGTGAAACTCAGCGGAGGAAGAATCGAGTTCGCTAATTCTTCGTTCACCTTAGGAAGCGGCGGCATTTTCTTCATCGTCGGTCCCATCTCGTTCAAGCTGCACAAAACAAATAAATAAAACAAAAAAAAACGGACTTTTAGTTTACTAGCGCCATTAGGATAAATTAAATACATTATTTCAAGAATGCATTATGAAAATCGTGTAATAATCGAGAGATTGGATTACGTACTTGGTCAATATTCTAAAGATGTTATCTCGAGCTTGACCCAAAAACCCAATGTTTTCGCGTATCTGAAAAACAAAAACACGAGAGCAAGATCGGGGGAACGTACATCACTTACAAGCCCTTATAATAATAATAACAAAAAATTGAACATAATTAAGTAAAGTATACATACATAAGTTATATCTATTGTCACTAAATACAAAATAATGAAATAAAAGCTTAACCTGATGAGTGGCAAGATTTGTGGATATTTGTTTAAAAGTCCATGCATTCTGCTGAAGAAGCTGCCTTGTGGCCCCGTCTATATCTGCATACGTAGAATAAGTTAATATTTACGATTTTTTTTAAATACCGAAATGAATTTCCGGATATTCAAGAAAGATGTTTACTGCGGGCTGTTTATATGATCTAAATCTATAATCAAATTACAGTAATTACATAGAAGTAATTTACTCAGTCGAAGAGTCTATATTGTGATTTATTAGCTCTATAAAATTGAATATCTATTACATTAAGGCCACGTTTGGTTGCACAGATAAGATTAAATAATCTAATGAAAACCCAATTATTTTATTGGACCCCATAACTTCAAACAAAAAATCTCCCTAAGAGGCAAGATAAAGCAAGATAAGCCATGATAGTATAATATTTTCTGGTAAATTATTGAGGATACCAAACATCGAACATAGTCCAATTATTTAGTTAATAATAGCTAATCTCCCTAACCAAACGAGGCATAAATTCATTTTTTTTTTCTTCTTGATTTTAACTCTAATGGTTATCATTACGTTGACAAATTCAAGAGTCGAAGAAATATGAAATCTCAATCGAATAAAAGTTTATAGTAGTTGTTAGGTCTAAAGACATTTTGATACATTTTTTTCTGCAAACTTGTGGTCTCATTTTACAGTTCTTCAGAACTCTAATAGTTCACTTTTGGTTACATTTTATATTTTTCATACAAATACAAATTAAAGGCCAATTGCACAACATGATGATATTAAATAAAAAAATACGCAGTTGGAGTTCATTAGTAAAATCCTTTGAAAACACACAAAATGACTTATCATGTGGCCTATATGATACTACAAAAATCGAATTGTTACGAATTTTGTATGCGAGCATGTAAGTTAGTTATAAAAAAGTAAGTTAATTATAAAAAAAATAATTCATGCTAATAGCGAAAATAAAATAAAATAATACTTTGTGAATGCTAATCGAAACCATTAATCTAATGCTTCAGATAATGAGCGAACCATTGTAGGAGATGATGTCATCGTTGCAATTAGAAACAATTCCCGGAGCGTGAGATAAACCCGACGATTGGATTGCCAAGCGAGAAGGTTTCACCGAAGAAGAATCGTTAATTATAACCTTTTCCTGACAAAAATAAATCAACAATTTATTCGATTTTGACTCGTAATAGTAACTAATCGGCCACAAACCATAATTAAAAAAAATATATATGTATCGTGTCTAAGTCAATAAGCATATGAAGACTAAAGTATATTTTTAATTCTTAACAAAAAATTATTTTATTTTGAGGCGGCAAAACATACAATTTAATTGCAACACTATTTCGAAAAATAACAAGTATCTACATAAAATACTTTGTTTTCGAGAAATGTTGGGGGCCATGGCCCCCCCTAGCCTTATATAGGATCCGCCACTGCGAAGGTCCACATACTTTAGGTGTGACATTTATAGTAAAAATTACGCGACTTGAAAATTAAAAAGTGAAATTGGCTACCTTGTGTCATGTATGGCAATAAAAACAAAATTTAATTGATCAACCTCATATCGAAATAAACGTATAAAAGTCGATTCCTACGGGTTGAAATAGAGAATGAAGTTGAGGAAAAGTAGTTACCTTTCGGTCTTTAATTTTCCGTGCATTGAAGTCGTCCTTACGTCTCTTGCTAATCTCTTTCTTCTGCATAGTTTTGAACCGATCACTCAAAATAACTACACTAAAGTAAACATTACGTAAATCAAGTCGTCGATAACTCATAATAATCTTGACTATCTCCCCAAAACCCAATAATAATTTCATCGAAAGTCGAAATCGACTATTTCGATAACAAAAAATGCAATTAATTTTTTTTTTAAAGAATTACTATGATGAAAGAACTCACAGTCATCCATCTGCAGCGCAATGCCACGTCACGCACAGTCTTGTTCTTCAGCTGCACTGCAATCTTTGCGTACCGGATAATGTTCGACTCGGACGCATACCTATAGATGTTGACAGACGATAAAACAATGGATTATTTACTAAACAGAAAATAAAAAATCGAAAATATGAAAATTACGAAATTATTATAGATGCTTAATTTCGTAGTATGTTTCTCTAATCAAAATAATGTCACTCGATCTTAATACCAAGTATGTACACCGACAAAGACTTCAATACCTAAAAACAATTATGACAGATAAGGGAGGATGTGGCCTTAATTACTACATGGATTAAATTAAATGAAATCGAAATTAATTTTCGTTGCAATAATAATTAGGAGTTGTCATTAAAAAATTTTCCTTAGTATTTTTTCCAGAAAGATTATTAATTAGACAGCCAAAACCCGGGGCAGAACAGAACGGGCCTTTCAAAGAACATTTTTACTTACCCATTCCCACTTACTTACCCCCCCCCCCCTTCCCACCCCCCCCCCCCAACATCCAAATCGAAAGTAGCATCGGCCCGGCCCGAAAATCAAACTCCATTAACAAATCAGTTTCAGGAAAACATAATGGAAATCGAAATATAGAGTGTAATCCCTATAACGATTAGATCAAAGCAACTTCAATCGGGAGAAAAACACGATTTTCAATCTCGATCATATGTTTCATCGAAATCATTGTTTTACTTCGACAGAAGAAATGGCAACTATACGAACAAATCTGCGAAAGAACTCATAAGGGAAACTCAATTTCAGAAAGAAAAAGAAAAAAAAAACCGGAATCATTAATCGAAACAAAATCAAACCAAATCACATGCAACAACATTATATGTTTAATCTTTTCAATCATCAAATCAAATCAAACTACCCCATGGGATCCAAAATCCAAAATCAAGAATCATTAATCGAAGTCGAAACAAATTCAAACTACAAAATCAACAAAATCACATGCAACATTTTCTGTTCAATTTCTCCAATAATCAAATCAAATCAAACTACCCCATCGGATCCAAAATTCAAAAAAAAAAATATTAATAAAATAAAATCAACCAAAATCAGCAAAAATTACATAAAAAAGAAAATCAAGAAAATCAGCAAAAATTGAAATAAATTAATTAAATTTAATAAAAAAACTCACTGAGCCAAACCCTCTTCCAGCATGACTTGTTCTTCAGGTGTCCAGTCCATAGAAATATTCTGCTGATGCTGGAAAGTTGGCACACCCCATTCTCCACCATGCAAGCTTCCACTGTAAGAAGATGATGAAGTTGTTACAGCTGTACCATGTTTCTTATTACCCCCACCCCCGCCCCCGACCCCGCCCCCGCCCCCTTCTTTGTGGGTCCCACTCGAGCTCGCCATTAAAACATGCACCAGATCACACAATTTTGAGGCAACCCGAGATTTAATAAACTAATTTAATATATGGGTTCAAGAAAAAAAAAAAAAAAAGAAAAAAACAGGGATTAGTAAAGATTAGGACAAGATTTAATGTTGGAATGAAGGTTGGTCTGAAAATTAAGAGAGGGAGAGAGGAGCGAGAAAGAAGAGAGAGAAAGAAGAGAGAGAAAGTAAGGGGAATCTGAAGTGCACGTATGAAGGGAAGGAAGGAAGAAAGGAAGGAACAAAAACAAAAGGGGTAAATAGTATACAAATGGAAGCAACTCTGTGGTGTGCCTATTTATATATTATGGTCGCACGCCTCTCTATACTGGACAAATCGTGTATCTATTTTCTATATTATACTATACACACACTTTTTTGCATGTATCTATCTATTTAGGATATAATTTGCATCAACGTCCCTATACTATTGGCTGTTTTGCACCAAAACCCTAAATATTTGAAACTTTGCTTTTCCACCTCCCTTAACTATTTTTTTTTTTGACAACCACGTCCTTAAATATTTAGACCTCGTTTGTTTTCTAAGATAAGATTAGCAAAGATAAGTAATTTTAGGAGAACATAATAGTTCAATAAATGATTTTTCAATTATTCGTGATTAGAGGATTTTTTTTTTTGAATTATTGTTGAGCTGCCAAAAAAGTTGGTGAAGTAACCAAACATCTAATAAGACCTAATTTATTTAATTAATCATGACTTATCTTACTAACTAAACGAGCATTCAGATATTAACATTCATCTCCCGTGAATTATATTAATTTAGCAACTATTCCCCTGCGTCGATTTTTTCAGTAATACTTTATGTATATGATTTTTCTTTTTTTCTTTTACTACATTTAGGGTGAAAATTGGAACACTCAAATCAAATTAAATTTAGCATTTTCATTCAAAAAAAAATGGAAGGAAAAAATAGTTATCACTGCAGATTTTAGAATGTCGAATGAAACCTACAAAGTTTATTTTGAATTTGTCATAATTTTCTAATTTTGATTAGGTCCAATATGTATAACTACGGGTAATCGGACGGGATAGGAAGTAGCCATATCC
>NW_012193028.1:1643140-1693140 GCF_000504015.1 Erythranthe guttata | reverse complement strand
CAGTCAAACGAAGCAATTTTTCGACAATCACGGGTCAGAAAAGGTGTTCGAGAAGAGCCAATTTTGATGGCTGTAAAATCCAACTCCATTAAGTGGCGATCTCTGTTGGGATTTAAGATTGAGCATAAGACGTGAGGAACAATCAAAGACTTCTTATTTGTTTGGACATGTTTATGAGCTCGCAATTGTCTCGTGTAGCTCATATTTGACGCAGAACGGAAGCACGCTAAAGAATTAATGTCTACGAATTAATTCTATAGAACACGATAACTCTGGAATCCTCAGAAATTTTATTAATAATGAAAGATGCTGAAAAATAAACTCTAGAGCAACTATTTATACTAAAGAAAACGAAAAACCTAATCAAACTAGGAAAACGAGAAAATTACCAAAAAAGGCAAAAAACTAAATAGCTCCTAAACCTAATAGAATACCGAAAGTTGGAAACATCCCAACTTGTGGAATTCAAATCCGAATTTTCTTGAGTTAATTATGAATTATTTAAAATTTTCCTAAAAATAGCAACAACGCCGTTTTGAAGGCCTAAACGACCTCGAAATGCCAAAATTCATCGCACATCACGGCTTAACTGTGAGTTTAACTCCCCTCGTCGTTCTGGTTCGGAAAAACTTGGTCCCAGGCAATTTCGGCTCCGCCACCTCTGCATCAATATTAATCTCTTGGACTTCAATTAGTAGAAGTTTGCTTTACAATGGGCATGAGGAGGAAATCTTTGAGATGAATTTTGAACGAGGACCTCATAATTTTTTGATATGCGAGAATTGTAACTGTAACTTATATTTAAATTAGAAATTCTAGTTAAACTGTAACTAGACTTATATTCGTTATTATAAATAAGAGAAAATTAGCAGGGAAACACCAGAGAAAACCCTCTTATCTAATATTTTATCCAAATGATATTTTTATAATTCCAAAACTATCTTTATTTGATTATAACTATTTTAACCCTAATTATATATCATCTTTTCCAAACCCGTTTTTTTTTCTCTACCATATCTATCGTTTCTCTTCTCAGTATTCAAATCTCAGATATCTCTCTCCCCCTCCGCCACCATCATGACCTAAATCACGAACAACTTCTGGAAATCCACGGCAAAGACTATGGCGACAATGCGGCGGATGATCTTGCACTCGCGAATACCCCAATTAGCGTTCCATTATCCACAGTTTTTCGATTTTGCGAAAATTTCTTCTTTGTCGCCGGAGGTTATGGATTTTTAATTTGATTTTGCTGCCAATTCTTTTTGGATATGGGTGATGGAGAAAATTGGGTTTGGGTGGCTTTGTATTGGTGCTTTTGATGGTGGTGGTTTTGTTTGGGTTGGTGGTTGTTGGTTGTAATTTACTTTATTTGTCATTAAAAACCGTCAGAATATGGAAGTACGGTGGTGATGGTGTGGTGTAGCGGTGGCGTGGTGACGAAAAATAGCATATCTATGGTTTTTTGGTAGATCCGGCGGAAGACGGCGCGGGTAGAGAAATTCGCGCAGGTTGTACTCTTAATCGACTATGTATTTTTCGATAGTCAATTAAGTTAGTCGACTATGCTCTGGTAGTCGATTAAAGTGTTAATCGATTGTTTTGGTAGTCGATTAAGGTTACTTGATTTCATTTTTTTAATTCATTTTTGGGTTCCTATTTGTATAAATCAATAGCAATTTATGTAAATTATTTGTTATGTACAAATAGTGTTGATTTTCATTTTTACATAATTTTTTTTTTAATAGTCAGTTTCTTAATCGACTATGTTTATATCTCATAGTCGATTAATATACATGATCGAGAAAAAAAATTTAAAAAACAAAATAACAATTTAAAAAATTAAAAAAATTAAAAATTAAAAAAAATCACCTAATGAAGTGGCAGTGACATAATTAGTGATAGTGTTGATGAGATGGCAAGGACATAATTGAATAAATGGGTAGCTGAAATTAGAAATAGATTTTTTTTCAAATTGTGCAGCCTATTAAATTAAAAGTATTGCAGGGTTATATAAGAGAGAACTATAAATGTAGGGGGTTTTTGTGCATAAGTACTCAACCAAACATCTTTATTATTCTAGGTTTAGGGGTCATATCTCTTTTACTAATAAGCACATCCCTTTAATATTTATTATAAATAAAGGAAATATTCATGTATATGCCAATATTACCTTCAACCCTTAATACCCAATTCTTAATTGTAACCCCAATTTAATCAATTTTGTCCACAAAAATCCAATTTTGACCACAAAAATTCAATTTTGACTTTATTTTAGAGCATACTTTAATATGCTCCAATTTCATCCTTAACTTAATTTAATATCAATTTGACCCCAAATTTAACAAATTATTCAATTTTGACCCAAAACTTTTTTTTCCCAACAAAAAATAAATTTTAAAAAAAAAATTTGTCGCCGGATTCCGGCATTGACTTTTCAATATTTTTTTAATTTTTTTTTCTTTCTTTCAGATTTTTTCGCCGGTTTTTGGCGTTGACTTTTGTTTTTTTTCCGGAATTTTTCGCCCCTTTCCGGCGTTGACTTTTCTTAGTGTTCTTTTAAGGTTTTTTTTTTTTGTTTTTTTTTACGTCCGCCGCTAAATGTTGACTGTAATTGTGTTGTTACTGACAGTAAATTAACGTAATTATACTGTAATGACAGTTAATTAACTTAATTGTACTGCCGTTGACAAAACATTTATGTAATTGTTTTTCTATTATGTTTACATTTGTTGAACGGTCAACATAGTAATATTATTCTATTACACAATAATAATGAGTTTTGTTGTGTTAATATTACTGTGCTAGAGATTAATATAGCAATATTATTGTGTTAAACTGTAGTTTAGTTAATTTTACTGTGTTTAGCAGTAATATAGTTAATATTACTGTCAATCACAGCAATATTGTTGTTTAAACGAAAAAAAAGTTACAGAAAGAAAAGAAAGAAGAAAAAAAAAATCGAAAAAGTCAACGCCGGAAACCGGCGAAATAATTCGGAAGAAAAAAAAGTTTTGAAAGTCAACGCCGGAATCCGGCGGGAAAAAAAAAGTTTTTGAAAAAAAAAATTGTTCAAAATTGAATAATTTGTGAAATTTGGTGTCAAATTGAAGTTAAATTAAGTTAGGGATGAAATTGGAGCATATTAAAGTATGAGGGGTTATTTTAGTCATTTACAAAAATCTGGACCATGTGTGGACTTATTGGTAAATGAGTTTTTTATCTGGATCTTTTTATGAATAAGTACCCATTGATGAACTTATTTGCAATGAGCCCTAAATAAAGTACCTCTATAATAAAATAATACACTAACAAACTTAATTATGATACTTTTCTAATTATTCTAATTGAATTCAGAATTAAGGAATTCAATTCTCATTAAAAGAGTGAATACAATTTGTAAAGTCCCATATTATGATTAGCATATATTAATTATTAAAATAATAGAGAGTTGGCTATCGAATCATAAACAGGGAATCATATGGTACGACCGATGTTTCCCTGGTAATAATGATTTCAATATTTAGTACATCAAATTTGTGACATTTGTCCATCAAATAGAGAGAAACCTTTCATTAACTGTAAATAAATATTAAATTAAGTTTGGTCACAATCTATTGATTGCTCATCCAAATCCAATAGCTGCTACAGATCTACACTTAGATAGATACATATAATGATATTAGAAACCATGAACCGAACCATTATAGATGGGTTGATTGAAACTTACGAGCCAATTCAATGAATTGATTAATAATATAGGGTAAATTACGATCACCATCACCCCTGAGGTATGGTTAAATTAAAATATAAAAAAAAAAACTCTTCTGTTTGGATAATTACATCCTCCCCTGAATTATGAATTTCTTACACGTTCACCATTTTGGTGTCAAATTCAGTGGATTTTTTTAAATTACGTGGAATATTCCCATTTTATCCCTTTCGAACTCTACATTTTGAAACACGATGATCATAAGATTTGTCTTTTGGCTTATAGATATTAGATTGTGGTGCATCAAAAACTACATTTTTGCACAAAACGAGTGCAAACTACAGAACATTCTATGGAATCTAGAAGATTATGTTTGAATTTGACACCGCAAAGGTGGACGCGTAAGAAAATTCATAGTTGAGGGATTGAATGTAATTATCTAATCATGAGGGATTTTTTCATAATTTGACCATACCTCCAGGAGGTGATCGTAATTTATCCAATAATATATTTATTATTCGCCTAAAAATATGGTCGAGAATGGACCGGTAGTTGGATAAAAACCAACACAATCCCGGCCCTAGATGCAACTCAAGGGCCACGGGGCCATGGCCCCCAGCCACTTTTCAGAACAACTATTTATTTATACCCCTAAAACAATTCATTTATTCGACCATTGCAGAAAAAAGGACAAGGATCGGTTTTTTAGAATTTCACAAACAAATAATTAAATCCCAAGTCCCAACATCAAGTAGGACAAAATTTATAATATAGTCCAGATTTGAAATCTTTTTACACAATTGATTTTCTTGTAAGAGAAAAATGGAGCACATAAAATTTTAATTAATGTGTAACAGTACTCATCTCTGATCAAAATTGCTGATAATCACTCCTCAAGTATACAAATAAATCATAAAAATCTATACTACTATCATCTAACCTATGTCAGCATCGGCATTCTGAAGCGACAAATCAAAGCAAAACACGAGACTTCGTAATAGGCCTGCCAAAGATGAAAAAGATAAACCATCGCAGAAGTACGGAGAAAACAAAAATACAACGAACGTAACTAATTTGATTTGAGGCAATTTGGTAAATTCAAATAGGTTTAAGATTATTATCGGGCATTATTAATCTATCGGGACGAAGAGAAAATCTATCTCAAATAAAATACTATAAAGTATCATTTCACACACAGCAGCGGAGAACCGTGTTTATCGATGAAAGAAGTTATTTTATGAAGATATGAAAATCAGAATGTGTAAATGACGAGCGGTAGAAAAAACTAAGGATTTTGTACATCACACAGATGAGCAAAAGTAAACACGAAAAAACACAACTGTAGAGCCACAAAGTAAAACCACTAAAAGATCGAGAAAAAAAAAAGGGTAAATTACAACCACCCTTGAGGTATGGTCAATTTACGAAAAAACCCCTCTTGTTTAGATAAATACATCCACCCCCTCAACTATGATTTTTTCTTACACCTCCACCCTTATGGTGTCAAATTCAACATAATCATCTAGATTTCGTGGAATGTGTTCTAGTTTGTACTCGTTTTCTGTAAAAATACAGTTTTTAATGTACCACAATCTGATAAATACAAGCCAAAAAACACATATTATGATCATCTTGCTTCAAAATGTGGAGTTCGAATGGGATAAAACAGGTACAAAAGTGATAATATTCCATATAATCTCGAAAATCCACTAAATTTGAAACCGCAAGGGTGGACGTATAAGAAGATTTATAGTTGAGGGGGTGGTTGTAATTACCCAAACATGAGGGGGGTTTTCGTAATTTGATCATACCTCAGGGGTGGTTGTAATTTACCCCAAAAAAAAAGGAAAACAATGTCACTTGGAAGAAAACTGGAGTTACACAGTACCTTCAAAAGGAGGTCGAATGCTTCATCGCAGCACGAAAGCTGCATGGCCTTTTTTCTCCAAAATACAAGTCTATGATGACAAATAGTTCCGTTAAAAAAATTCAATTCGCAAGCTCTCAGATGCAATGGAATACCAATTTTTCTCGTCTACTCATAAAGCAAGGATCAGAATTTAACTGCCGCCATTCTGAGATGCTGGAGTCCTATTCTTGATTAGCTGTTTCAGGCAGGGCGTATAATATTAGCACACTACAGACGAACGAAAGAATGGAGAACAAAGTCAAGGTTACTACACACCTCAAATTTTAATTATGTTCGCTACATATTATCTAAACAACAAAGAATATGTGACTCTAACGCTTCAAAATTTGTAGAAATGCTATAAATTCAGGCAAAACAAATACGAGCAAGAACATCAATATATTCCAGAGAAACATAGGATACAAGAAAACCAGCATGAATGATGCAGCCGTACAAGGTACCGTGATAGAGGAGAAAAACGGAATACATAATTAACCGAACCAACCTTGTTAAAGTATTTCTTCCGCAGTTTGATTGCAGTACGTACACATCTCTTCACTCTGATCTTTAGTATATTATCATTAAATATCTGCAAAATATTTCACAATAAGATGTGAGCGATTAAAAAAGAATAGTGACACAAGGCTAGTATACTCCCAAATGCAAGAAAAATAATGATTGAGAAAAAATGGCAGCAGGAGGGTAAAACCTTAAATTAGGCTAGGATAAATTTTCACTACCTTTGATTTAATAAACTCAACAAATAATATCCTTAATTAAGACCTAAATTAGTGCCAGTCAACAGAGAAAATAGTATAAATAACAGTTGCGATCGATAAATTACAAATTTCAACAAATAAATTTCTCAATATAACACAAAAAAGGGTAAACTCATGAATTTCATTTTATCAACAAAATGCATGGCTTAAAATAACGAAGCAGAATTAGAAAGAATGATAATAAAACATAATCACCACATGCCTTGATTAAGTCATCAATCGAATGAGTTTCTCTGACGATTTTCTGACGATTCATGATGAGAATAGCTGCCACACAGAAAACGGGCAATTCATCATCACCGTTTCTTGTCGAAGACACAAGAGTACGAATCTGAAAACGGTCATTCCTTGACCAGAAAGTTTTGGTCAAGCCACAAAATGGTATAGTTGCTACTGGTCTGATTCCTGTGTTGTCAGATATGGAACGTTCCACAGTTGCATGCTTTGATGGACACCCACTTTTGGGGCCCACACTGTTATTACACTCAACGCTTTCTTCTCCAGATTCAGCCTCTGTTTCCTTAGGTAACTGTATAGCCAATATTTCCGGGCAGTTCTCATCGAGAACAACTGTCGAGGATACATCAAAATCAGCTGCCCATATCATCTGTATGAAAGAAACACAGCAAAAAAAATCAGCAAATTCGTTACACAAGATTATATTTTGCATAAAAGTTTGACATATGTACACAAGCAATATCAACTATCAAGAGATTTGAATAATTATCTATGACGGGACTTGATTGATATTGTTCTTGAGACCATATTATCCATTCAGTTAATTTAAGATAGTTCTTGCAATACACCAAATGGACTCGTTTAGTTGAATCCTATGGTCAGGCTCCAAATAACAATTTTGATTATCCATAGTGCGCAATGCTCAAGGTTCTGTTTTGTTCAATAAGAACAGACAATTAAAATTTTATCGTGTACATTTTTATTCTTAGTAAAATTTTACCGTGTACATTTTTATTCTTAATCTAACAAAAGATACGGTGCTTTTATACATAAAAATTGAGATGCAAAAGCCTTTAGTAGTCGGGAGAGAAGTTGGAAAGCATGAACTGAAAATAAAAACGTCAATCTGCAAATAAAAACAATCCATGCACGAAGCCAAGGTTGGGTGACTGCAACACAAGAAAAAAAGCGTCTTAATTTGCCATCTACATGTTGTAAATATCTTATTGACAGCTATCAACCGCATAAACTACTCTCATGCAACCATAATATTGACACTTAATTGTCCGAGTCAAGGTAGGCTGAGTAGCAACCTCAAGATATTATGATATTGACACTTAATTGTCCGAAACCTCAATTCTTCTTCATTAGTCACATATTTTCTCGATTTAGATGCACATCTTCAAACAACAGCTTTAAAGATCTCAACCATCTCACTAATCCATCTTTATCATGTGAATGCTACCATGATTGTGCAGGTGTTCATAAACAAAGCAACATGCTTGCCTTAGATTCCCATAGCGTTGTTGGTTCAAGTCTAAGTGCATTGACTTTCTACGATATGCTGATATTAAACTAAAGCCCAACGACTTTTTGATTATAGAATTAAAATAAACGAGACGCATAATTTTTACAGACCTCCCACATACGAAGAGCTTCATTGAAAGATAATTCGCGACGGAAGAGTACAAGCAGCATACGAAAAGCAAAGTGAAGACTTTCAGCACCAATATGGGACAAGTGAGTGAACATCTCCCTGTCTGAGATTTCTAGTATATGCCAGAGCGCTTGCAACTGCTTCATGACACCAGTTGGCCCTTCCATCTTAAAATTTTCGCGCTGAAGAATAACAGCAAAATAAAGAAAAGCAGAAAATGGCAAAGGAAGAGTCATTTAAACATAACTATGATACATATATACCATTCTTCTTAAAAGCATCTCAAAGCACCAAAAAGCATCGGCATTATCCTCAAAGAGAACAACAAAGGGGGATAATAAATCACTCATGCCTGCAAATCAGCAAGTATCCAAAGTCAATGTCATCGTTCATCGCCATAACTGGTAATGAAATAATCAGACGAAATTTTCAATGAGAAAAAATAAAAAATAAAAAATAAATAAATAAATAAAATAAAACCGGACAAAACCTTGGCAATATCCTGTTGCAGGATCAACCCATGCATAGACAGCAAGAATATCCGACATCCGAGCTAAATTTTTTGTGTCCTCGTAAAACTCGAGATGGCTATCTGTTCTGACTACATCAACAACTGCAAAACAAATAATAAGAAAAATAGTTGTAAGCTAAACAAATAAATAAACAATCCCCAGCAACTGGTAATAAAGGCACTTTTTGGTTCTGGCGATTTGGTATATACAATAGAATGGAAAATGTATTTACTTGTTACCTATTCGGTGCAGTGTCCAAAGCCATTCAGACACTTTGTCATCACTAGCACTTGCTCCTTGGGGCTTTGTTGCATATTTGGGTGGTATTACGGGTGCATCTGATACTCTAAGGCTATCGATCATTTCTTCGGCTTGATATTCGTGTATGTCAGGATGAGTTATTTCACTTTTCGAATTACAATGTAACGAGACATCATTAGATGGTAAATTATGTGATTCCACAACAAGATCCGCATTATTGTTAATCTGAAAACTGTGCATATGTTCATCTTCATATCTCAATTTACGTCGCGTTGAGCATTTGTCTTCATGTAACCTAAGTACTTTTCTATCTCTGGTATTCTCTTCAAACAAATCTAGAACAGGTAAAGCAGGAAAATCCAAATAACTTTCAGCTGCAAAATCTGACTCATCTGGTCCGTGTCCAGTGGGAGAAATGTCATCGCATGGATCAGGAGAAGGTAAAAGACCAGAGGAATCGTAAGCTCCTCCCATGGTGCTTCTTCGAACACATACAAAGTCACCAGAATCACTTGAGCTTTCTTTTCGACGTGCATTAAGTTTATCTGTACATTTGCTATTCAAAACATTGTCATCGTTTATTTTGGCAGTACTGGTTGCTTCAGAATTTCGTTCGCTTTGGACTTCAGTTTCCTTTCCCTCATCTTCTTTGGAACTCATCCTCATGTCCATGACTTTAGACCCAACAACATACGCCAACGAACCAGTTCCTACGCTTGAGTGCATCATTTGACATTGCTTCTCAAGGTCTCTGTATCGAACCCTAAAAAACGTTTTGAGTGAACCAAGATCAGAAATAAACGAATGCATCCAAAGTGACACTGGAGAATTCATTCACTTGGTGAATACTATATATTGACATCATAAGCAAAAGCAAAATAAATTTCCCAGTAAATCTGATTCATGAAAAAATTCCTACATAATAATTGAAATTAACCGCATGGTGAAAAACCAGATTGGAAAGCAACGTATTATTACCAGTGATGCATGTAAACCAAAATTAACATGTTTGCTGAGGGCAGTACAGTTTCGGAAAAAAACAACACAAAGACTAGTATAAGAAACTAAATGCATGAAAGGAAAAAATTCATAATCCCATCACTGGACCCGAAACATCATCACCATTTCTCTTTCAAAAAAATACACAAGACAATGATTACATGAGTTTGGTGTTTTAGATCCAGCTGAACAAGATATTCAGTTAAGAGATTGTTTGCCCTCTCAAAATGCCCACAGACTTCTATTCCATAGTCTAAAATGAAAATAGGGAATAAAAACATATGTTTCAGATGTTCAGATGACCCCATTTTTTGTGGCTCGCGCACTCAGTTTTATTTTCCATGATATTTTGATTATGATGTTCACTATTTCACTGAGATGTGAATTTTTTGTATAGAGGACAACTGAAATTAATATTGGAGGCCCTATGAAAGTTATGTACAAAGCAAAGAAGCCAAAACAAAGTCGATAAGAAGTAATCTACAAAATCAGAGTTTAGTATTGTCATTACCTTCTAGCTGTCCTTAACTGGGAACGATATTCGGCAGTGCTGCTCAAAGAATAGCAACCCAAAAGGAATTCCCAGACTTCAGACCTTATGGACGGATCCACACCCTGTCATGCAAGAAATAAGCTTTTAGCACTGATAATACTAGGTTTCTTTGTACAATGGAAAGAGGAAAAACTTTATCTTATCTTCAGTAAAATCAAAGACATGGTACATCAAGAATTCAGGACGACTGAATATAGTTCCCACCAAAAGGAAACATAAACATAACTAAAAGTAAAATCAACTTCATAAAAGTTATCAACGAAGCACTGCAAGAATAAGACATGAAAAATAAGACTAGGTTAAATTATCATCAGAGCAACACCATGGTTGAATCACTCTGATGAAACAACAACTGGCATACGTATTGGTTTCTCAAGTTATAAGTAAGTTACATCAATCCTTTTCATTTGAAATCAGATGGTTTTTTCATACAATCGACTTCATAATAAGTCTGGAACACATGGCCATATCAGCAATCTTACAGGTGTTTTCGTACGACACTTTTTATGATTAGCAGTGCAGCACACTGTAGTTCTTTGTAAGTTATAAGATTACAGAGGTATTTCCCAGCCTCAAAAGGTTTAACCTTCAAATGGATTTTAGGAACAGAGCAATATTAAGCTTGAGTTCAGGGAGAAAAAAGCTATTTCACATAACATGACTTCTACTTTGTGGGATGGCAATTATTGTAAACAAGAAAGAAAAAGGGAAGACGACAACCTGAAGTAAAAGACCTTACCCCCAGAATAATCATCTTCAACACTTTCCGAAAACCAAAAAGCTTTCCATCACTGTCAAAGGTTGCCTGCCACTTATCTGGCTTAAGCATTTTGTTTATCTGTATTATGACTCCAAAAAGGAAAAGGTTCTATATGAATATCATGACCATCCTCAAAACATAGTTTACTAAACTAGAATACGAAACATAAAAATAAAATCCAACATTCATTTCCCCATAGAAACAATAACATGATTAAAATAACTGCAATATAGCTCAATAGTGCTTCTTATTGTTTAGCATTTGTATTACCAATCAAGCATTTATTGTTTAGGTAGGGATTAACATGCAACAGAAATAGGCTCAATAGCCTTATGCGAGACCCTTTTTCCTTTCCATACATTAAGAGAATGTTACGTGTTTTGGTTTATTTTGGTGGTGAGTTCGTAATGATTAGGATCTTATGGGGGAAGCAAAAACTTTGTGGAAGAAAAATGTATAGGGAAGATGTAGTAATCTTTGGTTCATTTTAAGAATGAAAACCATAAATGAATAAACCTCCTGAAGGATTCACACCAAGTAAAAGGCTATTATAGATCAAACAGATGACATATATCACATAAAATTGTTCTGTCCAAATCACAGAACAACCAAACCTATGTTCACCCTAAACACCTTCATAAGATTGTTCAAGAACAATACAATTGGTTATTCTATTTTTCTTTTTTTTGGTCCAAACTTAATTGTATGCTATAAAATGGAGAAATGTGTGATTGAAAAAGATATCAATATGATAAAATGAAAACCAAGAGATGAAAAGTTATCTTTTGCAACTATAAAACAGGTCTCTTTTTTCCTATACGAGAAACATCAAAATCTAAGTAAAGCAATAGATTCAATAATGAGGATGTAATCACTAAAGACTAAAGAGCCTATTGTTTCCCAATAAATAAGTAAAAAAACAAATTACGGATTCGGCTACTAATCTGTCTTCATTTCTAAAATGCCGTATTTAAGCAAATAAAATTTTCATAGCATTATTTTAAGAAATTCGGTCATCCACATTGAACTTAGAACTTTTTGTGTACCTTTAGTTGCAAAATTTTCAAATTTAAGTACTAGTTTCTTCATAATTAACCTATAGACATAGTTGGTCAATCCAAATTTTTTTTATCGTTTTTGAAACCCCAAATACAGTTACTTACAAGTAATAGTGATAAGATTGTTCTATCTAATGCATCTACTATGTAAGAACAAAGTTATTATGTAGCAAAAAAGCCGACTCTATGCCGATTCTTGAACCTTAGCCTAATGTTTAATAAAGCTATTGATTCATATCAATCCAGCTTTATTTATTTACTTATGTACTAAAGTTTTTAAAGGTTTTAAATCACATACCAAGTGCACATGTTTCGAAGATTATGCAACTGAAACAGCATACAAACAGAACTGATTCATCACAAGGAGTTCAAGAACAAAAAACAACGAAACGAACTCAAATTTTTAGATATTAGTATCATACCACATTATATACGACATAAAAGCAAAACGCAGAAATTCTTACAGCCAACACAACCTTTATAGGTGATTGATGAAGACAAGGCTCCCCGATATCCCGAACAATCGAACTCACTCTCTGAAAATTCACTTGACTTCCCTTTACACATTTCCATTGCTTTACGTCTCCGTCAAAAGACATCACCTAAACAAAACCTACTCTCCGTTTTTCGTCTGTATTATGTACTCAAGCCCTCAGCTTCTTACACTATATAAACACATTCATAAATCATCAATTAAAATCCACAATTACACCAAAAACGAATACAAAATAAACAATCACTCATAGAAGAATATGACACGAATATTCCTCGAAAATTAGAAACAAACAAAATTTGGGAAAAATCAGATCTAATTTCAATAAAATAAAATAAAATAATAATAGCACACGAATTACTTAAATAAAAAAATCCGTGAAATTCTTCGAAACGAAAATGATTACAGCATTGCGAGAATTGCAATCGGATTATACAGTATTGATGAATACGTACAATCGAGATGAAGAAGAGAGAGGAAAAGGTAAATTGAACGGTACCTGAAGGGTAAAAATGCGAAAACTGAAAATATCTCTGACGAACAGAGATTGAGAAAGGGGAGCGTGTACGAGCCGCGAACCGCCATTAACAACACATGAAGATCGCTTCTTTTTCTTCCATTTTTGTATTTTCTTTTTCTTTTTTTGGATATTGATCGGATTATTATTATTATTAGGGTAAATTACAAACACCCCCCTGAGGTATGGTAAAATTACAAAAAATACCCTCTTGTTTGGATAATTACATCTACCCCCTCAACTATGATTTTTTCTTAGACCTCCACCTTTATGGTGCCAAATTCAACATAGCTATCTAGATTTCGTGAAATGTGCTCTAGTTTGTACTCTTTTTGTGTAAAAAATACAGTTTCCGATGCACCACAAACTGATATATACAAGTTAAAAATCACATATTATGATCATCTTGCTTCATAATGTAGAGTTTGAATGGGATAAAACGGGTACAAAAGTGATAATATTCCATATAATCTCGAAAATTCCACTAAATTTGATGAGTTGAGGGGGTGATTGTAATTATCCAAACAAGAGGGGTGTTTTTGTAATTTGACCATACCTCAGGGGGTGTTTGTAATTTACCATTATTATTATTATTATTAAATATTAATTATGAGAATATCATATTTGGATTTGGCCTTTTTTCTCCGGTTTAGTGGGTTAGTGTATTAGTATCTTTATCTGTATCAGTATCACACGGAAATGGAAATAAGATAATCGATAATTACTCCAATTGATTACACCGAAGACCAAATTACAAAATTGGAATTCGGAATTCCGTCGATTCTAATCTAAAATTTATTTTATTTCTTAATAATATTTTTCATTCTGAATTCCAATATTTACTATCTTTCTTTTTTAGGCAATATTTAATATCCAATTTTGATTTCCAGAAATAATTCTAATAGTTTTAGTTTATTCCAAAAATAACATTTATCATGTGACTATAACTATTTATTTTACTCTATACGTCAATAAAGAAATCAATTTTCGTAAGTTTGGAGAAATAAATTCTTTCTATTTTTTGGAAGAAAAAAAAAATCATTCTATTTTCTAAAATTTCGGTGCGTCGATTCTTTTTGTAAAGCAATTGAAATTAATTTATCACATTGGAAAATTAAAAAATCAAAACCAAAAGCTATACAACCTTTTCATATTAAGTGGTGTTTAAGGTTTGTTACACAATAGTTAAGAAAGATATTAATAGTCTTGATTTTGGGGGAAAAAAATTAGGGCAAAATACACTTTACCCCCTTGTACTATGCCTCACGTAACACTTACCCCCTCGTACTATGTAAAATACACTTACCCCCTTATTTTAATGGTCAAACTATTTGACTTTTAACGGTGTTAGTAGAAAAATAAATTTAATATAGTTTTAACAATTCCTACTAAATGACACATTTTTTTATTTAAAAAAATATTACATGTAGTACGGATAAATTAAATAAATATGTAAGATAATAATATTTTTAAATTTTGATTAAATAAGAAAACTATTATTACTTTTTAATAATTCATAAGAAATGACACCTTATTTTTATTAAAAAAATATATTTTCATTGTGGATAAATATATTAAATAAATATTTATCATGTATACATTTTTAAATATAGGATTAAAATATTTAATCATTAAATATTTATATTAAAAATTATAATTCTACAGTAATATTTTTTAACGATATATGCTAATGATTTATTTTATTTATTTGTAACATCAAAATTCACTTAAGCCTTTTACATTTAGGATTCACTATACGGAATTTAATGTTATAAATAAATATTAAAAATTCAATGTACACAATGTTTGATGAGTTAAATAATTTAATCCAAAATATGAAAAATTATACTTGCTACTTGGTTGTATAAAATAATATATGAAAAAATATATTATCTAAATATTAATTTTTAATATAAATATTTATCAAGTAAATTATATTTAATTCAAAATTTAAAAAGGAATTGCTATCTTAAATATTTATTTAATATATTTATAGTACGTGTGATATTTTTTTAAATAAAGAAAATGTTCCTTTAGTAAGGATTATTAAAAATATATTAAATTTATTTTACTTCTAACACCGTTAAGAGTCAAATATGTTGACCGTTAAAATAAGGGGGTAAGTGTACTTTTCATAGTACGAGGGGGTAAGTGTTACATAGAAAATAGTACAAGGGGGTAAAGTGTATTTTGCCCAAAAAATTATTTGTGATCTTTCCTTTCTAAGCAATATTTTAGATCCAATTTTGATTTCCAGAAATAATTCTAATACTTTTAATTTATTCCAAAAATAACATTTATCATGTTAATAGTGAGTAGTATGCATATTTTACTTTACAGGTCAATAAAGAAATCAATTTGGACCCAAAAAAATTCAATTTTCAAATAAGTTTTTTCATTCTATTTTCCAAAAGTTTAATGTGTCGAATTTTTTTTGTAAAGCAATTGAAATTACTTTTTCACATCTATAATATCGATCTAATCCGTTTGATTTTCCATCCGGCTAAAATTATATGGGGCAAATTACGGCCACCCCCTGAGCTATGGTCAAATTACAAAAACCCCCTCCTGTTTGGGTAATTATAGCCACCCCCTCAACTATGTATTTATCTTACGAAAAGACCCCTCCAGAGGTAAATTTAGGGTTGTTAATTCGGTAAAACTGGACAAAAATTTCGGTACGCCAACATTTCATACCGTTTACCGAACAAAATATACGATTTGGTTCGGCAAATAACCGAATTACATAAATTTTACGTAAAAATATTTAAAAGGAGGGGTGGTTGTAATTACCTAAACAAGAGGGTTTTTTTCGTAATTTGACCATACATCAGGGATGGCCGTAATTTGCCCAAACTATATCATAATATTCATGTTTGAAATTGCCGAATTTCTCTTTCCCATAATACACTCTAGTCAAAGTGGTGGTTAATTCTCCTAACATTATGGTTGGTGTTTTCAACACCTTCTAAATTCATCTACTTGTGACTATAAATAGTGTTGTTGAAAATGTGCATAAAGTTAGAGAGAAAATCGAGAGACGCTTGTGAGGAATACTTAATTGAACACTTCGTAAAAAAAATTGTAGCATTTGAATAAATACTTGGTTGCCACTCCGAACCGAGTAAATTAAATCTCGTGTCTCGTTTGGTTTTCGTATTTTTATGTGTGAATTGTCATTTATGTTATTACTTCCACTATGCGCAACAATTGGTATCAGGGCGCCAAGATTTAGAATATTTAGGAGTATTGGTATTTTCTTGGAATTATTTTCAATATTGGAGTTGCGTTCGCCTCGACGAGTCAACTCGATTATTACGGAATCGGCCCACACATGCTACCGGCGGAAAATTCCTTGAAGTATTCGTACCAGCTGACTTCCAAAGTCTTGCAAGTGTAATGTGACATCTTTCTTGGTCCAGTCACATTTGCATTAGTGGCATTTAATTTCAAAAAAACAAAAATTAAAAAAAAAAATTAAAAAAAGTATGTGGAAACATATTTATTTATAGATTGCATAAGACAAAAAGACAAGTGGTGAATCTTCTAACAAATGAAATCCTAAATAACAGGTGTATAGTTCCGGCTTTGACGTTTCAAAATTTGACGGGACAAATAATTTCGGGATTTGATGAAGTCCTATGTCTTTTGGTATTGCAGAATTTGGATCTCGCATTCGATTAGAAGCTCGAAGATATGTCCGACTTAGTGTGGACAAAGCTTAAATGACGCTTGTGGGATCATTGGATTGTGACTTAGAAGGGACCAAAAATATCCGTTCATGAAGAAGACCCGTCAAAGGATCCGTGGGAAAAAAACTTGAAGCAAAAAATACATGCAAAAGTAATAGTTCATTAGAACTCTATTGGAATAACGTATCCAATGCATTATCTCATTAGAGTTTATAACTATGTTTCAGGAGGGTAAGTTTAATTATCGATACCACAAGAACCTTTAGTTTAATAAGAGAACTCTCTGGGTTTTTATTTCTCCAATATCAAATCACGTTTCATACATAGCAGACTATATATTGACATGATAAAAGGTACAGATTAGCTATGTTCTATGATTAAAGATTCTATTTTATATTTTTCCTATTTTACATAGATAAGTATCCCTATAATTACGTATATAATATCTCAAGAGAAATCTCAACACTCCCCCTCAAGTTGGTGCGTGGATATCGTACATTCCCAACTTGTCTACACTCTTTGCAAGAACTCGACTTGAAACCGCTTTAGTAAGAACATCTGCCAATTGGTCATCAGATCGAATCGTTGGTAACTCTAGTATCTTTTCATCCAAGTTTTCTTTGATGAAGAACCTGTCCAAATCAACATGTTTAGTACGATCATGTTGGACCGGATTGTGCGCAATATCACATGCAGCCTTATTGTCACAATACAGTTGGATTGGTTGCTTAGGGGGATAACCCAAATCGGACAAGAGAAATCTTAGCCATAATGCTTCACATAAACCAAGTGCTATACCTCTAAATTCTGCTTCGGCACTTGAGCGAGCAACAACATGTTGCTTTTTGCTTCTCCATGTAACAAGATTTCCTCCCACAAAAGTAAAGTAACCTGAAGTAGATCTTCTATCATCTAGAGATCCAGCCCAATCAGCATCTGCATAAACATTTATACATCCAAGATCTCGATTTCTTTTAAACAAAACACCTCTTCCTGGAGCAGATTTAAGATATCTTAAAATACGCATAATTGCATTCATATGTTGCTCTCCTGGATTATGCATAAATTGACTAACAATACTTAAGGCGTAGGCAAGGTCTGGCCTTGTGTGCACCAGATACATCAACCTTCCTACAAGTCTTTGGTATCTTCCTTTATCGACGCGAACCTGATTAGTTTCAACAGATAACTTTAATCCTTCTTCAAGAGGTGTATCAATCGGTTCGCAAGCAGACATACCTGTTTCCTTCAGTAAATCTAAAATATATTTCCTTTGGCACAAGAAAACTCCTTTAGCTGATCTAGACACTTCAATCCCTAAAAAATATTTTAGAGGTCCAAGATCTTTTATTTCAAATTCCTTGAACAAGTAGTTTTGAAGGGCTTTGCATTCTTCAGGATCATTTCCAGTCACCACCATATCGTCCACATATACAATAAGTGCGGTGATTTTAGCTTCTTGTTTCTTTAGGAACAACGTATGATCTGAGTTCCTTTGATTGTAGCCAAATGCCTTCATTGATTTTGTGAATCTCCCGAACCAGGCCCTTGGAGATTGCTTGAGCCCATATAACGATTTCTTTAATTTGCATACCTTCTGATTATGTGTTTTTGGTATTGTGCATCCCGGTGGGAGATCCATATAAACTTCTTCAGATAGCTCACCGTGTAGAAATGCATTATTCACATCAAACTGTTGTAATGGCCAACCTAGGTTTGCAGCTAGAGATAGCAAAACCCGAATTGTATTCATTTTTGCTACCAGTGCAAATGTCTCTGTATAGTCAACTCCATAGGTTTGAGTGTATCCTTTGGCCACCAACCTCGCCTTATAGCACTCTATTGTACCATCCACTTTGTACTTGATGGTATAAACCCATCGACAACCAACTATTTTCTTCTCGGGTGGACAGTCAACAAGTTCCCATGTATTATTCTTCTCCAAGGATTTCATTTCTTCATTCATAGCTGCTTTCCACTTAGGGTCGGCCAAAGCTTCATGTACATTGTTAGGAATAGATACACCAGATAATTGATTCATGAATGACTTATTTGATTCTGACAAGCAATGGTTAGACACATAATGGTTCATGGGATATCTGGTTTTACTAGAAATTTCAGGCTCATAGGTGAGTTTAGGTATACCTCTATTATGCCGTTGTGGTAGCTGCTTTGTGGTTGGTTCAGACAAGGTATCAAGCACATCCTCCAACGACGACGATTGGTTTGGTACATCAGTTACTTGAAGCTCAGCTGCTTCAGGTGATAGTGAATCTAATATCACATGTTCTTGAATTTTTTTTGTTTCTTGTTGATCCTCACTACTAAACAAATATTCATTATCATAATTGAGAGTCAGGACTTCTTGTTGATACTCCCCCTGAAGTTTTGACCCTGGCGAGAAATACATGGAACCTTCGTGGAACACAACATCCATAGTGATGAACATTTGTTTAGTTGGAGGGTGATAACATCTGTACCCTTTCTGACGGGTTGAATATCCAAGAAAAACACAACGCAATGCACGAGGTCTAACTTGTTGCGTTGTTTCTTATGGAGGTGTACATATGCTACACACACAAAGACACGGGGAGGTAAATTTGGGACCGAAGGTGCCGTAACTGCCTCTACAAGGGTCTCATACGGTGTTCGAAAATTGATTGTGCTAGAGGGTACTCTGTTGATTAAATACGCTGCCGAGGTCAGCGCTTCTCCCAAATAGGATAAAGGCATGTGCGCTTCGATCAACATAGCACGAACAACTTCCAACAAGTGGCGATTTTTCCTTTCTGCGACTCCATTCTGTTGAGGGGTTTCTGTGCAAGTTGTTTGGTGAATGATTCCGTGTGCTTTCAAATATTGTTGAAGTTCAGTTTTTAAGTACTCCCCACCATTGTCACTCCGTAGAATTCGGATTTGTGTGTTGTACTGTGTGCAAATCATTTTATGAAATTTTTGAAATAATAAATTCACTTCACTTTTAGATTTCATCAAACACACCCAAGCCATTCTAGTACAATCGTCAATAAAAGTGACAAACCAAAGGAATCCACTTAATGTATTCACTCTCGATGGACCCCAAACATCAGAATGTATAAGCATAAAAGGAACCGAACTTCTATTCAAACTTAATGGAAAAGACACACGGTGACTCTTTGCAAGTTCACACACTTCACAGCGGAAGTTAGAAACATCAAAATTTTTAAACAAACCAGGAAATAATTTTTTAAGGTAACCAAATGAAGTATGTCCCAAATGACGGTGCCATAACCAAATATTTGTTCCTCCATTATTTTCTCCAGAATTTTCCACTACCAATGCTTGACGCAACTGATTCGAGCTATGTGACTCCAACTCCAGATAATATAACTTTCCTCTTCTAGTACCATAACCAATCGTCTGTCTCGTTTGGATGTCCTTAAATACACAAAAGTCAGGCCAAAAAAATACAACACATGATAGAGCATTGGTTATTTGAGACACAGATAAAAGGTTATAATCCAAAGATGAAACTATTAAAACAGAATCTAAATTTAAGGTGTGAGTAAGAGACAAAGGTCAGTCTCCAATCACCGGTGTTGAAGAACCATTGGCTGTGGAAATAATTTTTTTTGATGAGGGTGTAAGGGACGAAAAATTTTCAGAATCAAAAGTCATGTGATCAGTAGCACCAGAATCAATTATCCATGTACTATTACAAACACGTGCACATGAATTTAAAACCTTACCACCTTTACCTCTGGTTGCAACCAAAGTCGAGGAATCTCCAGTAGCATCATCTTTTGTCTTTACTTCCACGATTGATGCAGTGGGCGTTTTATTGGAACTCCTCTTACGTGGATCACGACTAGGATCCCACCACTCTGGATACCCCACAAGTTCAAAACAACGCTCTTTTGTATGGCCCGTCTGACTACAGTGAGTGCATTTGTATGTTGATTTGTTAGCACCCATGAAAGTCTTAGAGTTGTTGAATCTTCTTTTGCTCATCATGGCTGAAGCTTCGAGTTTTTCAATTTCTCCGTTCATGGTTGCTTATCGAACAGACTCACAACGAACCATGGAATAACATTCTTCCAACTCAGGGATGGGGTCTTTTCTGAGAATCTCCCCACATATTTGTTCAAAATCACCATCTAAACCAGCTAAAAAAATATGTACTCTTTGTCGCTGAGTAGATTTGCGATACGAGGCAACATCTCTCTCGCTTTCCATGACCACCTTATCACGGTGATCTAATTCACTAAAAAATTCAATCAATTCACAATAATAAGTTGAAAGTGATTTACCAGATTGTTTAGCCGAAAAAGCTCTTTGATTTAGAGTAAAAACTTGTAGTTCATCTGTTCCATCATAAAAGGCCTTTGATAGCCCTTTCCAGATGTCTCGAGCCGTGGAAAGGCGAATGTATCTGTAGAGTATGTGGCCCAAATGAATTCTTTGTGAATGGCCCATTAAAATTCCACCTTGCAACCCACTTACGAGCAGCCCACAAAATTTGAGCACAAAATTAAAGTCGGCCCAATCTCACTTTGGTTTTCCCTTTTATCTCTCTTTTCACCGTTTACTACTCTCGTTTTTCAGCAGATTTGTTTTCTAATCTGCCCCTTTTCTCTCAACAAATCTATCGTATTATCCTCAACAAATCTTGGTGATTTGTTACCTGATTCTTAGTGAGTTTGGTGGAGGATTTGGGCGTATAAGTGCACCCTATTTCTTTTCTGTGTGAGGGACGAAAAAGACGAAAAAAAATAGACGAGAATCGAAAAAGACTAGAATACTTCGTGTATTTTGGGAAGAAAAAATTAGAGTGAAAGAGAGAACCCTTTTTTGAGAAGCAAAGCTCGATTCTTTCAATGAATTCGAGCTTACTTCTTTAGGGATAAACCGGTGAGATTAGGGTTTGAATTTGGGTTTCGTTTTCTTCGTATTTTTCGTTGGAATACACTGTGTGTGTGCGTGTGTGTGGCTGCCGTGAGTGTTTGGAGGCCCCACTTGGATCTTGGACGAGGACTCGGAGATTGAGGACTGAGCCGGAAAATCGACGACCGCCGGAGCAGCCGTCGGAGGAACTTTCGTTTGCAATTATGTGTGAATTGCTCGGTTTTGTGTCTTACCCTTATTTAATTTTTCGTGCATTAATTAAATAATGTTTTATTCTAGGTTAATTGAGCATTAATATTTTATTCTTAAAATATTGAAACTGTTGCATTCTGCTTATTATTAATTGTTGGTATTGAATTGTCTGATTCCTGATAGTTAGTTTACGGTAATGGGTGTCATTAGATTTAATAATTAATTAATTGTGTTGATTTATTATATTATATCATATTTTAATTGCTTCTAATAAAATATGAGTATTTTGATTTTGTGTGGTTTGTCTTCTCCGGGCGGATACCCAACAGTATCGCTTCATAATATCTGGAGACATGGACATCAATAGCCATCTCTTGACTTTCTGGTTCTCTGCGTACCAATTCTCATATCCATCATCTTTGTCGGTCAGTGATAGAGTATTTCAACGTATAAATGAGAGTTTGTCTCTTTCAGCAATATGCATCTCCATGATTTGGGACTACAAATCATAATTCGTTTCATTGAGAATGATTCCAGCATTAAAGGAGGAACTCTCAGATTGAATAATAATGGGAGGAGTTTGGGTCTTGGTCTCAGAACTTGCAGAATCTGATTTGCCCATGGTGTTAAATTTCAATTTCTGGCTCTGATGCCAAGTTTAATAAGAGAACTCTCTGGGTTTTTATTTCTCCAATATCAAATCACGTTTCATACATAGCAGACTATGCTGCACGGACACGGATACGTGGACACGGTGATACGCGGATACGGACACAGTGATATGGCATTTTAAAAAAACTAGGATACGGACACGTGGGGATACGCGTAAATATAAAAAATATAGGGGTACATTTATAAATTGTAAAAAGTACGTATAAGTCTTCATCGTATAAGAGAACCGCTCGCCCTTGTTGCTCGTGTTCTTGGTCGCCATCGCATGCTAGACTTTTGGAGTTTTGGGTGGACTGACAAAGAAAATGTGTATTACAGATAAAGGAAAAAACACATTTTTTTTTATTAGGGCTCTCTCTTAAAACTTAAGAAAAGTGTCCCAACTTTTTTAAAATTATGGACACTGCCCGACACGGGTGTCCTACATTTAGCGAAATTACGACACGGCCCGACACGGGTGTCCGAGAAGTGTCGGATACGGGAACTCTTCAACTTCTAGAAGTGTCCGTGCAGCATAGATCAGACTATATATTGACATGATAAAAGGTACAGATTAGCTATGTTCTATGATTAAAGATTCTATTTTATATTTTTCCTATTTTACATAGATAAGTATCCCTTTAATTACATATAGAATATCTCAAGAGAAATCTCAACACCTTTAAGTTATTTTAGCATATCTCAGGGGTGTGGGTGTAATTTACCCTAAAAATAATTATCCACTTTCAAGAATAGATGACTTGTTTGACCAGTTTCAAGGATCCTCAGTATTCTCCAAGATCGATGTGAGATCAGGGTATCATCAGTTGAGAATTAAGAATAATGATATTTCCGAAACTGCATTCAAGACCATGTACGGGCATTACGAGTTTTTTGTGATGCCTTTCAGATTGATCACCGGTCCAGCCGCTTTCATGAAATTGATGAACATGGTCTTCCACCAGTATCCTGACAAGTTTGTGATCCTATTCATCGATGATATTCTCATCTACTCTCCGAGCAAGAGAGAGCATGAAGAACACTTGAGAATAGTGTTACCGACTATTAAAATGTATTATTTGTGTGTATTGAATAAGTAAAACATAACTCTAGTTGTTCCTTTACATTTGTTTATATATGAGACTTCTAAATAGACATTTCCTAGTTTAGAATCTCTTGATTTGTCTGAGATTGGATCTTCATTACATGACTGTCGCACACGATCTATTAATTCCCTCGTCTATTTATGAAGAATATCTATGAATCTTTATTCTCAACGGTTCTTAATTAGCTCGCCACCTACTCCGCCCTTTCCTTTGACGCGCGTTGGTTGAAGTATGTTGGCGAGCTCCTTGGTCAGCTAGCACTTTCCAAGTCTGCGATCTAGTGGTGAGAACGGGTCGGTTCGGCTCGGTTTTAGCCACAAATCGGAACCGGAACCGGAACCGAAGTGTTCGGTTCCTAAAGAACCAAAAAGCAAACCGATCGGTTTCTTGCGGTTCGGTTTCGATCGGTTTCGGTTCCTTCCCAGTTCATAAAATTCTCAGTTCGGTTTCAATAATGGTTTGGTTTTCGGTTCGGTTTTGGGCTCATTTTGGCCCGAAAATTAGCCCAAAAACGTCAATAAATCAACTCAAAATTCAGAAATAAAAAAAATCAATAAAAAACCAGCCCAAAAGTAGGCCCAAAATAGGTCCAAAAATCAATAAAATCCATTCAAGTAAAAAAAAATATATATATATATATATATATATATATATATATATATATATATATATATATATATATATATATACTTAATGAAACAACGTCGTATTGATGTCGTTTCGGTTTCCTACTTGGAAAACCGAATACGAACCAAAATTTTCGGTTCACATAAAATTGAAAACCGAGTATGCGGTTTATGCTTCGGTTCGTTGTAATTCGGTTTTGTCGGTTTTCGGTTCGGTTCCTCGATTTTTTTTCTCACCCCTAGTTCTTGATACTACGATTATTAAAAAAAATAGATATCATGCGATCTTTCTAGCTTCTCGGCGAATATTGGGGCCCACTTTATATACTTTATGGGCCTTTGGCCCAACACCTTCAACTTTTAACACCTTTCTTGTCTTTAGGCCCAATTTTAGATATTCTTCATCCTAAATATTCACATGTAAAATAATCTTAAAATCTCATACGATTCATGTCAAGTACATATATTTTATCTTTTGCAATATTACTTTTTATTTATTTGATTTTTTTAAAAATAATTAATGAATTTATTAAATAATGCACCGTAATAATTTTTTGTGAATAGTAAATTTCAATTTTAAATATGATTTTTTTTAGCATAGTACAAGTATCATTGTTAAGCTATTTTAAAAGTAATAGTAGAAAATTGAAGACAATTATTTTTACTCTAATTTTCACTTCTCTAACAAGTAAAAACACACAATCGGATTAAAAAAAACAACTTTTAAAAAATTGAATACAAATAAAAATAAGCCTAAATGAAATGAATAAATATTCCATTTGTTCGTAAATCATAATTGGAAAACCAATTCCAATTTACATTTTTTTAAATCGTAAATCGAAATTTCGGAAGTTCGAATCAAAACAATTTTAAAATCGGAAAATTTTGGATCGAACAGGAGGAATTCAGTAATTCTAAATTCTGCTAACCTATAACAAAAATACATACTAATATTGATATCATAAGTATAATTCTCAGGAAAAAAAATCGTAATTTTCAAAAATCAAAATCGGATGGAAAATCAGAATATATAATATGTATTCCATTTTCATTCTAGAAAATATAGGAGAAAAATAGAAATCGGAACTTTCGGAATTCGAATTGTATGTCTTCATATATAGGGATTATTTTGCATATCTCTAAATCTAGTATAGTTTATATATATAAATTATAAATTAATAAATTGAATCTACACAAGAATCGAAGACCTTAGTTTAGAATACAGCAAATCTTAACTAAGAATGGATTTATAGTTTATAGTAATAAATGATTAACATGGAATCATATCAGATACTTTGAATTAGTTGAGATTCTGTCCCCACAGGAGGGATCAATCCTTTCTTTTGAAGAATATACTTATTAATTAATTAATTAATTAATTAATTAATAGCAAGGAATATTTTGGAGTTTGCAAATCTTGTGACACAATTCCCAAGTTACGCTCCATGTGATGAACCACTAAGTCACATGATTAATTCATAAATGATTTTTACTTTGTTAATTTTTCAAGAGAGCTCTCTCTATTCCGGGTGAAAATCAGACGGAACGAAAGGATCAGAGGCTTTTCGTAAAAAAAAAACATTTTTTTCTCGAAAGTGAAAAATCGATTCCAATTTCCGTTCAAAAAAAAAAAAAAATTGGAATACAAAAATTCATTTTGATTTCGGAATACCTGGGAATCGGTGGAATTTCGAAAATTTTAGAAATTATATTAGTTCGTAATCTCTTGTTCCGAATCGGATATAATGGAAATTTTCATAATATTTTCCTATTTTTTTGAAATTTTGCAGGAAAAATACAAGAAAATCCAAAAAAGGGTCCGACAAAACGCAATAAATAAAAACACATATAGAAACATCAATTTTTTTTTTTGACATCAAGAAGAAAAATATTATTAGGCCACCATGGCCAAGTTCAAAAGTAGATAGAAACCCTCGGTATAAATAAATTAAAGTGCCTTGAGTGGCTAATCTACGAGCAAGAAGATTTCCTGAACGTTTAGCGAAATGTAATTCACAATGAGAAATAAGATGGCAATAATTAAACCGTCTTTGACAAATGAACCAAATGATTTGAGCATGAGAATTCCGTCTTTGAACGTGTTGATCACCTCTAAACACTCTCCTTCAATGGATGGAAATCGAAGTTTCCGGTAATTTTATATAGTATTGCAATTCCATTCCAAATAAATTTGAAAAAGTAAAAAGTCGGGATGAAAAATACGATTCTAAATTCGAATACTTTTGGATCGGAATTGACGGAACTCGAAATTCTCAAATCCACAAAGTACGGTGTTTTGGACGTGAACACAGCTTTCCGTACCCAAATTGATTTTTATGCATAATTTTTTTTCTTCTTGTCTCTAATTAATTAATTAATTAGTTTTTCAAATAAATGTTTTAGGAATTGTTTAGTTTAGATAAATTATGTAGTAAAAAAACTTCAACTTCTTAATGTTTCCACGTTTCAGACACGTTTTGTGTCGGACCCTCGAGGACACTTACCGGACACTTTATGGCCCATTATGTAATTTCTAAGAAGTTAGAAATATGTTTGAACAACAAATTTTTTAAATATTTTTATTGATTCCCTAATTATTTACATAACTTAATGATCACTTGCAAATTGATAGTTGATAGTAAAATTTATTTGCAATACTTTTTGCATGAAAATATATAAAAGGATTTATATATAAAAAAAACTTTATATATGTTTATATAACATATTTATAAATATACCCCCTATACTTTAATTTATACACATTTCCCCAAGCTCCCGTATATCCCCATTTTTGGGATTTCCCGATGTCTACTTACCCGTTTCGCCGTATCACCGTTTTGGTGTCCGTGCTACAAATAACATAACTAGATCTAAACATATGGGCGTTATAGGACATATATGCAAAATTGGTCTTGTCTTACATATGATCGTTCCATTCGATTTGATGAAAATAATATTGTAAACTATGTAGCACGAAAACTTCAATTTTAACGTTTCCTTGTCGACACGGAAACTCGAAGACACCTACCGGACACCTTATGGGCCATTTTGCAATTTTTAAAAAGTTGGAAACATGTTTGAATAGCAAATTTCAAATATTCTTGTTGCTTCCCTAATTATTTTTATAATTTAGTGATCAACTTCAAATTGATAGTTGATAGTCAAATTTATTTTGAATATGTTTGTATGAAAATATAGAAAGATAATTTATATATAAACAAAAACTCTCATATATATATATATATATATATATATATATATATATATATATATATATATATATATATATATATATATATATATATATATATATATATATATATATATATATATATATATATATATGCCGTTTCACTGTGTCCGTTTTCCTGTATTGCCGTTTCCATGTCCGTGCTACGTAGATTGTAAATATGAAATACTTTTTCAAGAGGTTTTCTAAAAAAAAAATTAACAATAAAAATTATTTTTATATTTATCTTTATAACCGTTTTATCATTTTTTCACCAAATCTCATATTGCATGGTGAAAAAATGGTTCATCTCACTCCCGCAGCACATTATTACACCATATCACCAGTTTTTGTTGAAAATAGTGTTTTTGGTCAGAATATAATAAATATATTATCATACATACAATTAGTTAAAATAATTATTTATATGTTAATTTAATTAATAAAATAGTGGTTACCACACCAACCCTATTTAATTTTACCATTATATTTGAACTAAAAAATAGGACTCAGGTGGGAAAATGAAAAACTGATAGAAATATGGGAGATGAAAAATGATTCAGTAAAAAAATAAGTGAAAAAATAGATTTGAGGATATGGTGATATGTGGGTCGAATGTCGACCACGATGGAAACGTATATCAAATCTCCATAACTTTAGCTATAACAGTGGTTTAAGGATTGAAGCTGTGGAGCTAAAAATACCTAAATTAGGTGATACAAAACCCTTCATAAAAACATCCTGCAAATTCTCGTACAATTCAATCAAATTCTTATAAGTTGAAATGAACTTTTATTGCATTTGTTCGATTCTATTTAAGCTTGACGAAAATATAAAAACTCTCTTAAGTTTATTATGATTGTTAAATATCTACGTAGCATGGACACGCTAATGCGGACACGGGGAAACAGACACTAGGAAACTTCGTTTTCTAAAAGGTTGGATACGGGAACATAGGGAAACATGTAAATAATAAAAATATAGGGGTGCATTCATAATAAAAAAAAATATATATATATAATAATGTTTCATTTGATTCCACAAATTACATTCCGGGTATATAATTTATTTGAGTATCGAATTAACATCTACAAAAATATAAAAACACCACTAAGTGAAAATGAGACATAATATTTAAGATTTTTTTAAGCGTATGCAATTTGGAGTTTTTACTTAAAATAAAATTTTGGATTTATTTTGTGTGGGAACACGTTTCCAATTTTTTATTATTATCAGAAACGTCCCCTTACTTTTTAAATATTTATGGAAATGGCCCCGAAACATTTCCGACAAGTGGCATGGAGTTTCGGTTTCCGAAACGTGGAAACGCGTGTGCATTGAAGTTTCCGTGAATCATAGTTAAATATTGATTTTTGTTGGGGTATCAGTAGAAATAAATTGGTTTGTGAGGTGATTAATCACAAAATAATATTTTAAATTGAACTATAAATTGGTTTGATATTTGTGGTTAGTACTTGTAGTTGGAGGTATTCAATACTATCTTAGATATCAAATGAGCATTTGTACTCTATTGATGCTTTCTAATTAGCTCACTGAAACAAAAAATTAGGGTAATTTACTGGCAGGATCACCCTCTACATAAGACTAAATAACTTGGAATTTATATGGTATTGCTAATTACAAATATACCCTGAAATATTTCTCTGTCTACAATTTCACTTTTACGGAGTTATAAGTAACAAAGTTTTGAGGAGAATTCCAAATCTACCCCAAGGGGTAAATATAATATACCACATGGGTGTAAATGTAATATCTTATCTAATCCTGAAATTTAACCATAGTTTCACTAGTAGAAAAATGACTTTTTACTACGAAAATTAAACATAGTAAAAGGTATCAAATTTGTACTTAAAAGGCATTAGCTACGAATTTGCCCCGCAGTATATTAATACGGATGTGACAAAATTTTTGCTATGGTAAATGGCCGTAGCAAATACTTTTTTGCTACGGTAAATCATAGCATTTAATACGACTCCAAAATTGTCTTGTAGTAACAGGTACCTTTTATTACGGTATTTTACCGTAGCAAAAAAAAAATCATAGTAAAAAGGTATTTTTTTCAGTGTTTGTTTGTTTAATAAAAGTATAATTTAGATAATTCATTCATTCCGTTGTTCCAGCAAGGTATATAACGTGCTATTTGTTTTTAGGTGCATTTGTAATTACCATCGAAGTTTTGTAAGTTGTTTAGTTTTAGTTCATGAAAAATCCATAATTTACCCAAGAAAATATTATTTATCCATTAAAAAAATATGGTTAGGGATTCATTAAGAAAACACAAAATAAAAAGAAAACACACTTGTTCATTTTTTATGATGCATATCCTAAAAAACAACACATACAAACGACAAAAGCTTCTTTTACTTTTTCTAGGTGCATGCATGTATGTATACTTCCTCTTGATGAGTTGAATCTTATCACACTATTTATTCAAATCCTTTTTGCTACATACATATTAAAATACTCAAGTTTACAATTGTTTATCCCTTTTCCTATTTTAGGTTATTATATAGTTTTTAGCAAATTAAATGCTAATCAATTAAAATTTCAGAATTAGTTTGAGATCAGAAAAAAAAAATTTATTTAAGCAAGATTACTAATTTATTAAATATTATTGTAGTTGGTGGAGTAAACAAAAAAATTGCAACGTCAAACAATTGACTCGAGAGAGGAGTTTGCGCAATATTGCACATATATCAATAATATTGGTAATGTTTGGCTTTCGTTTTGGGATTTATTTTTATTTTATTTGGAAAAAAATATGTTTTGAGGAGATCATTTGAGAATAGTAATTTTTGTTTTATAATTTGAGATTAAACAAAATAAACAGTAGTAGAAAAAAAAAATTGAAAAATAAAGTGAGGTTTCTTTGTATTCTTATCAAATACATTTTTTTTTATTTTGGCAGTCAAATCATGTCTAAACGCGAGAAAAACTTTTGGAAATTTATGTTGGAAATGTGAACAAATACAAATTTATTTTGGGAAAATATATAAGATGATATAAAAACCAAAACCAAACATTTCTAATTATATCTTTTGAGTACATGCAATTTGATATGCTTAATTGGGCCAATTCAATGGGCCTAAAATTTCTTTACTTACTGGGCGATGAGCCCGATCTAGAAGACGACTAATACGAAGGTCCAATCACCTTCAAATAAGGTTTGGGTCCGACAAATTAACTTCAACTCAATCAATGAAGTATACACAAAGATTTAATTTTAGAAAGTTTCTTAAGGTACGTTCAATATTCAAACAATACATTTGCTCGTATTCTCTCTACGACTTTTGTAATCCACACGCCTGACTTAAGGGTCGGAGGCGTTTCCGCCGGATCAATCCCCAACTTAGTTTATGTGTTCTCTGATCGCATGTATCTCAAAGCCATCAAACTCGTGAGCCAGCGATCCACTTTGCTCTTCCAACTCATCATACTTCAATTATTTAAGGTGATCTATCCTTTCACAAAACAATAATTCAAATAAATAATTCTGAGTATACAGTTATTCAAAAAATAAAATAAAAATCTATCCTTTCACAAAACAATAATTCAATATGCTCAAGTTGACAGTGAAGAAAATTGATAATTAATTAGGCAATCGTCATCTTATTATTATAATAAATAATAGTTTTATGTTGTTTTCAGATGATTGCACGTACTTCCAATGCTAGAAGAGATTAATGAGCACGATTCTGATTTTGATTCTTCAACATACTATCTATTTTGTACAATAGTGCCACTAGGGGTTGAATATTAATTCTTTTTTCAATTAAAAAATAAATTCTAATTTAATTAACTAACTTTAATTTTGTATTAGTTAGCACATACGTGCTATCATAGTTCAGTGATTAATGGATCATGATTCATGATTAATCATCAGTCATCAATCATATCATATGTTTTTATCTCACCCTAATCATATTAACTTCAACGCAATAATATGAAATATATATATTATATTAATTAATTAATTGTTGTCACCAAATCAAATTAGACTCTTAAAATTTAGACCACGGAATTAAATATACAGGGTTCATTTTTACCGAATTGTTTTTATTTTATGAAAATGAAAACGGTTGCTATGTTTGTGTCATGGATTTAATGAATTAGTGACAATAAAAATACCTATTCGTAATAATAACTAATAAGTATAAAGTAATAACAAATTAACAGTACAATTAAATTTAATAGATTAATCAATTTGTTAAGCTTATCTAAGTTTTGGAGTTGCATTTAGGAGTGCGAGTTGGATGGAATAGATCGGAAATGGCTTTTTTCGAAAAAAAAAAAAGACATTTTTTCGGAAGTAAAAAATGGACTATAATTTCTATTAATATTCCGAAAAATCGGAATGCAAAAATTCAATCTGATTTCGGAAACTTCAGAAATTACATTAGCATACAAACTCTAGTTTCAAATTCAGATATAATGGTAATTTTACAATATTTTCAAATCTTTTTCGAAAATTTTGCTGTAAAATATAAGCAAGAAAATCCAAAAGATATGACAAAACGCAATAAATAAAAACACATATAAGGAAAAACACAAAAAACTGAAACATAGATTTTCTTATAAGGAAAGATGCAACATAAAGTTTCTGATACCAATTAATATTTTTTAATGTTTTAATTTACTTACCCCTTCATAATTTATATTTTTCACATAAAATATAACATAAGTTATAATATGGAATTGCAAAATATATCATAAAATTATATTATATATTTCGAAAAACCATAGAAATATTCAGAACTAAAACCAAACAGAAATCGGAATTTCCAGTAATTTTATATACATTCCAGCTCCATTCCAAATAAATTCGAAGAAATCAGAAATCGGAACTTCGAACATCAAAATAAAAAATTACGGTTTCAAATTCAGATATAATCTGATCGAAATTTTGGATTTCCACCCCTAGTTGCATTGTATCTTTCGAACCATAAAACAACCAATTATGAGATGTTAATTTTCTTTAAATAAATAATAAATTTCTGTTGATTTTATGTACATGCGTGATTCAATGGATGGTGGTGCAAATTGGACGACTTTAAATTTTCAAAATGTTATTATAAGAAAATAATTAATTATTTTCTACCCAAGTCATTTTCAGGCATAAGTTAATTAATTAATTAATTTAATTATGCCAAAAAAACTCCATCGTTATCACTTGAAATGTCAATACATATTGTTGGTGGTTAGTTCAACACTAAGTAGGTTTGTTTCAACTTGCTGCTGAAAGTGAAACAAATCCCATTTGTTTAACACTGTGTTTCGTCTTAATTACAAAGCTTACATCCCAATAATTAACCTTAAAATAATCACTTAATTATGTAATAGTGTTATTTGCTAAAACTTTCGAAAATAGATTAAAAGGTTTTTTTTTAGCTCATAATTTGTTTTTAAATATACGCGAACGTGATTTTTATTTTTCTCTCTCTCTTAACATAAGTTGTTTTGAAATATTTAGAGGGTATATGGATAATTTTATCCACTGTTAAAAATAGTTTATAAGATATTTAAATGGTTATAAGCGATTCAAAACTGTGATAATTTTTTTTTCTAAATGGTCTTAAATTTATAAATAATAAGATGTCGGAGAGTACATAAGATCTTAAAAAAAAATACATTTACCCCAATTTTTTATTTAAGGTTTTATTATGAATGAAAATAACTTTAAAAATTAATATAAATAAAATGTAACAATTTATCGAGTTTTAAAACAACTTATTAAATGTAAATGCTTATCAGATATTTAAAATAATCTTAGTAGAACATGCTCTTAATCTCAAAAGATATATGGAGAAGTTTTTAACTCGAACATGAAACGGAATTGGAGATTTCTTGTTTTGTTATTTTTATCTAAATTCATTGAATTTTGCCGACATTTTATAAAAATAAGCTAAATTTCAATTTATTTTGCCAACACATGAACTTCCGAATTGAATGGCTTAATCATACTTTGCACCCTTAAAATATACTATTCTGTCACTTTGCATCCTTGAAATAAATTAATAGCAGTTTGCATCCTTAAAACACAATAAATCATGCATAATGTACCCCAAACGAATTTTTAAAGCTAAAAAATGTAATTTAATATCTTAGTGATATTTTTTTAGGATGCCAAATGTCAAATATTTTTTTTATTCATCGATCATTTTGAAACTATAAAGTACAAAAATAAAAATACATTTCATCAACATATTTAAAAATTATATTTTTTTATCAAAAGAAAATATTTTACGAAAAAAAAAAATCATTCAACTATTGCGTTATTCAAAAATCATATTTTCTTCCAAATATTTTTACCTAATATTTTGAACTAGTTACAATAAAAGATCCATCAGTCGGATAGTGATAAAAACTTATTTTATTTTATTTTGTAAGAAAATATAATTGTTTTATATAATCCGGTGTACCAAACTCGATCTATGGAATTAAAATCCGACTTTCGTATGAAATGTTATTTATTATTATACGATTTCACAAATTACAAAAAAAAAAAACAAAAAAAAAAAAAAAAACAAAATTAAACACCTAAACGACGTCGAATAGTAAAACTTTGAGTTAATTTCAACTCATTATTTGATTTTAGATTAGTTTGACTAACCTCAATTAGCTTAAGTTAATCTTTGAAATTTTTATTTTTTTATTCAATAAAATAATGGTTTAATAAAAGGCTAACAACGCTCCACGTAGCCAATTACTGCAAATGGTTGTATTCGTAGCAGATGACCTCATCACTTCTCCTCTGATTAGTTACACAATTAGCGAAGTGATTAGTTTATTGTATACAATTAGCGAAGTGATTAGTTTATTGTATTAAATGAGATTTTTTTAAGACATAATGACAGCTCTGAGTTTGGTTGGCGTAAGTTAGCAAGTGTTAATAACATAGTATATTTGCTTGGAATCTTAAAAGCCCCCACTTGCCCATGATTCTAAATATCCCATCATAGGATAATTTATTACAACTAGTCCATCAAAATAAGGTTACTTTTGTCCTTTAATAATAATAATAATTTAATCAACAAAAAAATCTTTAAAAAATATCTATCATCACAAGTTATGTTCTTATTAGGCTCGTTTGGTTAAAGTTATTTTAAAGAGCGGATAAACTATTATATCTGATTGGTTTAAAAGTTGATAAGTTGTTACGTTTTATTTTTAGAATTAAATTTTAAAGTGCTTGAATAATGATCTTATAAGCTATTTTTACGTATCAGAGGATGTTAAACAAAAAGTTTAGGTCAAATTATTTTTAAACAAAATTTTATTTACTCTCCAGTAACTTATGCTCTAAAATATTAAGAATTTTTTAAAAACAGTATCGAACACTTTAAGAAAAAATTATAGGTTCCCAAATATCTTATAAGCTATTATATCAGACAAGCCGTTTTCAAAGCTGATAAGTTGTCATGTTTTATTTTTAGAATTAAATTTTAAAGTGCTTGAATAATGATCTTATAAGCTATTTTTACGTATCACATGATGTTAAATAAAAAGTTGAGGTAAAAATATTTTTAAACAAAATCTTATTTGCTCTCCAGTAACTTATCCTCTAAAATATTAAGATTTTTTAAAAAACAGTATCGAACACATACAAAAGAACTTATAAATTTCTTAACATCTTATAAACTATTTTTAACAGCTTATAAGTTTAGAAAACGGCCTATTTCAACAATCTCTTACTCTCTTTTGCAAGATGAATATTGAATAATGAGATTTTGGTGTTGATGGGAAATTTCTTTTTGGTGGTGGTGACTTATTAAAATATTGGGATGCTATCGCCTATCCGTACCATTTTCAATATTTTTTAATTTTTTTTTTTAAAATGTATGATTTTAGAGGTGGTGGACTTTTTCAATAAAATTGACTAAATTAAAAAAAAAAAAAGTACATTGTAACGAAGGATCTAATTGTTTTCTTGTTTTTTGATAAATAAAAAATAAGCAATTGAATTTATGTTTTTTAAAAAAACTTTTAAATAATATGAATTTTGAATTTTATTGACTGAAAATAATATAAACTAGAAACTAAAGACATATAATTCATTCTGAAACACATTTATTATAAAAAAAATTAATATATTTATTATCTTAGCTAGATTTATAAGTATTAGCTTCGTACTTTTAATATTTGCGCATTTTTTTTTCATTTCAATCTCTGAAATTTTCCATTCTCAATTTTGTCAAATTAAACATTACTGGAATTAATTTATCTATTTTCTGAATAGTTTTTTCATTTCAATTTCTGAAAAATTTCCATTTTCGATTTCTTCAAGCTTTTTCAAAATTAATTTTTGTTTTCTGAATAAAATAGAATTTTTTTCCGAAAATGCTAATTTTCGAACAAATCCATCCAATCTCCACCGCCTGGTAAACTTAAAAATATGTTATTATGAAATCATTTCTATATATATATATATATATATATATATATATATATATATCAATTCAAGAATCATTATCAAAGTAGAAATCCTTTTTTTAAATTGTTTCTTTTTAGTAATCCATAATTTATTAGCAAGTAGTGTCAATATAATTATTTTAATGTGAAGATCAATTCCCTTATGAAATACATCATCACACACACCTTTCTTCAATAGAAAAACTGGTTTAGATTTCAAAGCAGACGCAGATTCACATGTACACTTCTCTCCTCTCTCCTCTCTCTCTCTACTCTCTCTCCTCTTTCTCTCTCTCTCTCCTCTCTCTCTCTCTCCTCTCTTTCTCTCTCTAAGTTCAGAAATACATGCACTCTGGTCTCTTCTTACCGATTCACCGACCTCCCACTGTGAAAATTTGTAGTTTTTCGCGAAACGCATGACGTATTACACTTCCGACAAACTCACTAATTATACCTACATAGCTTTGCTGACAATAAAATAAAAATAAAAAAATTTGCAGGTAAATTTTTGTCTCCTGTTCTTCCTTCCGTCCATTACTTTCTCTCTCTAGAACCTCTCTCTCTCTCTCTCTCTCCTCTTTATATTGTTTGTTCCTTTTTTATTCATTCATTTTTTTTTCTTGTATTTGTTTCTGATATAAGTTCGTTTGTCATGAATTATGTTTCTTGTTTGTGGGGTTTTTTTTTTTTTTTTTTTTTTTTGCAAAAATAAATTATGCATTTGACTAAGAAATATATAATTCGAATTTTCTTGATATATATATAATATATATAATATATATATATATATATATATATGGTGTGGGAAGATGAGAAAAAGAATGAAATTGGAAGTATATGACTAAGGGAATATAATTTTAATTTAGGCAACAGAGAGTAGTAATCTCAAATTTGTTTTCGTTTTTGAATTCTATTTTATTATTATTATTTTTTAATTCTTATATTATTTGCTATTGATTTGATTCGTGGATTAACTGGTGGAGTGTTGGAATTTTGCAGGAGAGGCCCTCTTTGATTAAGGTTATTGTCTTCTTCTCAATCAATTTAAAAAAGAAAGCTGCAACATCTCTCTATAGGCTCGCTCTCGAGGTAAGTTCGAAGGCGTTTGCCGTCGTTTTGCGAACAATCCCTTGTACGAAAATAGAAACACGTCGTATGTGCGTGTATTCATTGAATGCAAGTGGATCGATTAATCTTTCGATTCGGAAAAAAAAAATGTGGATAAGGTCATGTATATAAGAAGTGAACATGTTGCCTAGCCATTTGTCCGTAAAATCGAGCCTATATTCATACTCGAGTCAAAATTAATAAATCCGGTTTTCGATTTCAAATAAAATGGATAGTATGGTTGCCAATTTGATGGACGACTACGTGAGAGGGTCGAACTACGACGATTCCTTTGGTAACGTCTTGGACCTCATGAATTTCGAGTCCCAAGACCAAATGTTTTCCCCGTATTCTCTTCAATCTATCGAACAATATTTTATGGAAAGTCAAAACGATGTGGAGAATATTCCTAGGAATATCCTCAAGGTATCGCTCAACGAGAAAATGCTTAGGGCACTGCATCTCTTCAAGGAGTTGTCCGGTGGGGGTATCTTGGCCCAATTGTGGGTCCCGATGAAGAACGGCGATCAATACGTTTTGAGCACTTGCGAGCAGCCGTTTCTATTGGACCAGACGCTCTCTGGGTACAGAGAAGTTTCTAGAATGTTCACGTTCGCAACGGAAGTGGGGCCCGGTTGTTTTCCGGGTCTTCCTGGGAGGGTTTTCATCTCCAAGGTCCCCGAATGGACTTCGAATGTGATGTACTATAGTAAAGCGGAGTACCTTAGGGTGCAACATGCAATTGATCATGAAGTGCGTGGCTCGATTGCTTTGCCGGTGTTTGAGGAGGATGATTCGATTGATGGTGACAAGTCGTGTTGTGCTGTTTTGGAGATTGTCACCACTAAGGAGAAACTCGATTTCGATTTGGAGATCGATAATATTTCCCGTGCACTGCAGGTTTGTCTCTTACTTTTTTTTAAAGCATTGTGGATTATTTTTTATTCCCTGTTTCGAGAAATTAGATTCCTAGTGCTTGGAGGCTTGAAAAAAAAAGATAGTTAGTTTTGCTTCATTTTGCATGTTAGCAAACTGAATAAATTGTTTCTTCAACTTATTATTATTTTCTCAACTGTTCTCTTTCCTATTTATAGAAATTAAATTCTATAGGATGATGCTCCTACAACTTTCTTTGTTGTAGATCGAAGGATTCGATTTAATTTTCACATAAACTTTTTTTTAAGACTTTGTTATTGATAATTTTTTTCAGGCTGTGGATTTAAGTAGCATTGCGACTCCTCGAATTTACCCCCAGGTCTTAATCAAGGTTTATACTCAATTATCTCAATTTCTCAATCATCAACTAGAATCGTTTTTCTAACTCAGATTATTAAATTCCCATTATGCAGAGTCTCTCGAAGAATCAAAACGCAGCTCTAGCAGAAATAACCGATGTTTTACGTGCAATTTGCCATGCGCATCGACTCCCACTCGCTCTAACATGGATCCCTTGTAGCTACACCGAAGAATATTCAGGAAACCAAACCATACGAACGAATTCAATAAAAAAAATTATTTTAAATCCGAACGAAAAACCCGTATTGTGTGTAGAAGAATCCGCGTGTTATTCGAGCGATACATACATGCAAGGATTTATACGTGCATGCGGAGGGCATTTTCTTGAACAAGGGCAAGGTGTGGTCGGAAAAGCACTTCAATCGAATCAACCATTTTTCTACCATGATGTGAAGGAGTATCATATAAGCGAGTATCCGCTCGTTCATCATGCTCGAAAATACGGATTAAATGCTGCAGTTGCGATTAGGCTTAGGAGTACTTTTACGGGCGAAGATGACTATATATTGGAATTTTTTCTGCCCGTGAATATTGGAGGGGGTGCAGAACAACAATTATTGCTTGATAATCTCTCGAGTACTTTGCAAAGAATTAGTAGAAGTTTGAGAACAGTTTCGGATGAAGAGTTATTTGGGAAAAGGGGCTTTGAAGAGTCGATGGTTGTAAATGATGATTTGCTTGTTTTAAAGACTGCAGAAATAGATGATAATACCCTCCATGAGAAAGTTGATCGTGTTTCTTTCCAGGTACTTGTCGAATTTTTTAAATATAATAAATCTTAATGATACATATATATATATGTGTGTGTGTGTGTGTTTGAGAGTAGTCTGTTAAGATTACAAGTCCATTTATTATACTTGTTTATTCTTGTTATCTAATCAATTTGATTATTTACCGTTAAATAATGATTATTATTATAATTCATGTAGAAAATGGGTGGGTCGAGTAGACAAATGGAGAAGAAGAAAAGCGCATATGAGAAGAACATCAGTTTACGTGTCCTTCAACAATATTTCTCGGGAAGTCTTAAGGATGCTGCAAAAAACCTTGGTGGTGAGACATATTTATCTTTCAAATATTTTTGAATATTTTAATATCTCTATATTGCTTTTATTAGGAATAGGGTATTAATGTATATTATAGGTTATTTAAATAACATTGTCTTGCCTTTCCCTTAAAAAAATATGTTATCTCAACCCGTAAATTGGCCTAAGTGCATGACTCAAATGACTAGAACTTCTCATTTTATGTTCCTTTTGCTTACTTTGCTTACTGGTTGTACTACAAGTCTTTTTTTTTTTATTTTTATTTTTTATTTTTCCTTTTTAGAGTTTGTCTTGTCCAATTGTTGTAGTAAAATTTGCACATGTCTTTGTTATAAATTAAGAAAATTCTTTTTTAAACATGTCGAGGAATTTTAATGAAATCATTTTTTTTAGTGACATTTAAATATTGTGTTTCTCATTTTTGTAGTTTGCCCAACGACGCTTAAAAGAATATGCCGACGACATGGTATATATAGATGGCCTTCGCGCAAGATAAACAAGGTTAACCGGTCATTGAAGAAAATACAAAGTGTGCTCGAATCCGTTGAGGGAGCCGAAGGAGGACTAAAATTCGACGCAACGACAGGAAAACTCGTTTCCGCGGGCTCGATAATGCAAGAATTCGACCCGAGCACACAATTCTACTTCAACACGAAAACCGATTATTGGACGAAAAATCTAGACGCACCCATAGCGAACGCAACATCACTCTCCTCAACTTCTTGCATCGACTACGAAGAGTATCTTTTCGATGTGAAAAATTGTGATGAATCGAAGTTGGCTGCATTAGATACACGGGGCCCGTCGTGGCCACCTAGTCTAAAGACCATTCCGTGGACGACTTCTCCTAATGCTCCGAAGAATTCTTTTCTTTTGAGAGAATATAATGGATTGGAACTACGCGATGTCAATAATATCAAAGCAGAGACTTCTGGATCTTATCTCTTCTCTGATTGCTCAAGCTCGAAAATATCTATCGATGACCCAGGTAATATACACTACAAGAAATAATCTTTTGAAAAATAACTCATATTTTCACATGGTTAGGCCCAAAATGTTGTTAGTATCCTTGTCACTAGTGACTAAAAAATAAGTTTAAATTACAACAAAATGAGCTTACAAAATGTTGTCACTTATTAGGGACAACATCTAAATATTATCACAATTAGGGTAACACTAATGCCATTTTTTTTCTTCTTGTAGTGAGGTTTGGAGGAAGTACTATGATCGATGTGAATGATGGATTTATCGAGCAAAGCCAAATTAGTTCCTCAAGAATGACAAATTCATCAAAACAAATGAATAGCAGTTCATCGAGTTCGAGAAGTTTTGACGAGAAATCACCTTTGAAAACCGAAGCAAGCTATGAAGGAGACAGTGGGGCTAAAATTACGGTGAAAGCTACGTATGGTGGAGACATGGTTCGGTTTAAATTCGAACCTTCGTCTTCGTCAGGGTGTTGTGAATTGTACGAAGAAGTGGCAAAGAGGTTCAAAATTGAGACGGGGCAATTTAAGCTCAATTATTTGGACGACGAAGAGGAATGGGTGATGATGGTGAATGATTCGGATTTGCGAGAGTGTCTTGAAGTATTGGAGTTTGTTGGGACTCGCACAGTGAAGTTCCTCGTTCGTACTGACGTGGACGGTCCCACGAGGAACTCGGGTACGGGCAATCATTTCTTGGCGGGAAGCACTTGATATATATTCTTGGGCATGAATCTTGTGATGTTCCAGGCTTTCCAACATATAGTCTTAATTTAGGTTGAGTTTAATAGTTTTTTGTGTGTATTAGAAGGAATGTGTTATGAGATTATATTTCTTATTCATGTACATAACTACTGTAGTACGAGTATAGTTAGGTGTTGAAATTAAAAGGGTGCTTGTTTTATATGTTGTTCATTACCTTTTTATTTTTTTACAATACAACTTTAATAATATTATCATTGTTATAGAATATAATATTATATTAGCCTATAAAAAATATAAATAAACTAGAAATATAATCTATATCATCTATATCATATACAAAATATGAATTCCATCATACTGTGCTTGATACTTTGCAATTTTATTTGCCCACATATCCCTAATTTCATCATATGTGGTTATTTGATTGGTTGAAAAAAATTATAAAAGACATATCATCTATTTTTTTTCTTCCACGGCATTTTTCTTAGTTAGGTATTATTATGTCACGTATTATTTGGCATTTTATCTTTATGGAAATAACCAATCAATTTTCAACAATTCCTGGTTTTCGCATGGAAAATGGATTTGTTTTCAAAAGTATGATACTTTGTAATATATTATGTTCATAGAACCAATAAATAACAAAACAACTGAAAAACGACAACAAAATAAACATTATTAAAAAAATATATAAGGAAATAAATGCTTAAATGTACAATTTGTGGTACTCATTTTCACTCATATTGAACTGGTTTAGGATTGGTTTTTCAAGCTTTAATTATTGTAGTATTTTTATATTTAAACATTATGTTCTTATTGAATAAAATCCATTTCCACCGTATATAATTGGTTTTTAAAAGTGCAAAAAACTTATAATAGACTAATACTTAATTCACATATGTTATAGAGTATATTAATATTTTCTAATAATTATCGAGTTAATTATTCTGCTTTTCTAATTTGTATTATTTATGTTAATGGCAATGTGATAATGGATAATTTGATTAATTAATACAATTTGTAAGAAGATCTGAAGACGATGTGCATCATTTAAATAATTCAAGAATTTTGTGAAAGTTGCACTAATCTTTTACAGTTTCTATAGCACGCATTTTACAGTTTTGCCCCCACTATTGGTTGAGAAAACAATTAGTAACAATAGACACAAATCTTTGCCTATTATCAATTGCTAACACAAATTTGGGGCAATTACATAGATGCATATCACAATTATTCATGGTGGATTATATAACTATAACATTTAAACTTTACATTAAATGATAAAAAAATTCGACAAGTCAACTCAATATATATATATATATATATATATATATATATATATATATATATATATATATATATATATATATATATAGATAGATAGACACACGTTCAACTTGGACATGTAATCCAAGTTGAACATGTAATCCATCGGCGACAAAGAATAAATAACTTATGCCAATAATGATATTATTCATTCGACTCATAATATTTCTTTTTTGTAATAATTCATATATTTTTTAACTGTTTTTACTATGTTACTGCTATTTTGTTGGAACCAGAAAAGTGCACGTGCGTTGCACGTGTCGTAATAAATATATAATATGTTGACGGCATGTTATTTGGCATTCTTAAGAATGGTGTGAGCCAGATGCAAATTTGTTACACAAACAAGATATAGATGGGGATTTTCTGTAAAGTTGTTGAGCAATATTAGTTAAAACAGAGAAAATTAGGTTTGTTCATAATGTTGTGAACAGTCTGCTTTTCTAAATGGGCGTTAGATGTCATTGAAAATTCATTGCCCCACATGTATGATGAAAATGTAAGTAATGTATAACTAATACATTGGATATCCCTCCATATATAACTTGAGAAGAAAAAAAAAATAGTCCTCATAATTACAAATTTGGCATAAATTGTATAATGTTGTTGTTTGCTAATCGTTATGGAAAATTAAGATTAATCAAGTGTAGCATAGAAGAAAGTAAAAAAACATCCTCAATCCTCAGAAAATGGGTAAAATACAGTTTGCACCCCATTAGTATCAAAAAGGTCGCCTTCACCCCCCTTAAGTATTAAAAAACTAAAAAAATCACCCTATTTTTGATAGCCGGTCAAAAGAAATTATATCATATTAAATTGTACCATATTTTTTACCCCTAAATTATACCATATGCAACACTTGTCTCCTTAAAGTATTATTTGTAACACCTACCCCTCAACCTTCATTTAATTTACTGATAAAAAAAAATAACATTTAATTTGTATATCAAATTTTAATATCTTCAAAATTTATCTTTTATTGGATGGAATAACTAAAAAGAATAATTAAATTATATTATTAAAATATATATTAACAAAATGTCATATCTTAATATTTAAAAATATTATATTGCATTGGGTACAAATTCGATAACATAACATCTAATTGTTTTTGTCACAAATAAAATTTTAAAAACACTAAGAATTAAGTTATTAAACAAACTTAAGTATTTTAATTTATTTTAATTCATCAATTTCTGAAAATATATTTTCACTCATTATTATACAATATATATTATTATCAATGTTTTTCCAATAATTATTAGTTACTTTTAAGTTCTAAGGATCCAATAATTATTGCATTGTTATGCTATTTATTCTACCAAAAAAATATACAATTTTACAGTTTCAAATATTGCATTGACTTTTCAATTGATATTTTTGATAAATTATGTGAATTGTTTTTCAATTATTCCATCCAACCAAAGTGGATATATATTCAGATTATTATTATTTTTTAAAACTTAAGATGTAAAATAATGAATGTGTTAATCTTATGCAGCAGACTTTCAAGTGTTCACGTGTGTACAGAGAAAAAAAATCGGTTGCCGATCGGCTTGCGGCATGGGCACATAATCACTAACACCTTCAATAATTATTTTTGGCAAACGACCTTCCTAGGTCAGTATGGATTGCATATCGATGTGATGTTCTTGGGATATAGGACTTTCGACCATAAGGTTTGAAATGCAGTCGCAGAAACTCAAGATGACTATGGATCAATCTCAACGTAGGAGAAGAGGGCAAAAGTTGAATAATTTAAGTTGGTGGTGAGCTAGATATTTTAGATATTGGCATTTCCAACCCCATATGGGGCCTTTTTTATATTTTAGTTACAATAATCAGCATAGGCATATTCTTTTAGTTATTTATTTTCTTATCCACTTTTGGGGGCTTTTGTGTAATAGATTGTAATAGGGTTTTTTTTTGTCCGTTTTTATTCTTGATCTCTTAAGGGTACTATTTTCCTTGTGTTAGGCCCACAATATTTTTAACCAGACCCCTTTATACTTTCATTAGTATTTAATGGAATAAAAAATGTTTGGCCAAAAAAAAAAGTAGAAAAAGAGGGTTAAGGGTTACATAGCCTATAAATCAAGGCTGCAAACGTATAAGGGTTACATAACCTATTTTCTTCAAATGAATATTACGGAATTAAATTATTTTTTATTCAAAAATTAAAACATGACTGTTAACACTAAATAAATGAAGAATATTACAGAATACATGACTGTTAACATTAAATCAATCAAGAATATTAAAAAAATAAAATTTTATTTATTCAATGTCACCCTTTATTGAAACTTCACCAATACCACCATTGAAATTGACGAACAATGAAAAAACACAATGTTGTGGCAGAATGGTGCAAGAATTTGGGGAGATTTCTGGTTATGTATTGTATTATTATGTTTGTATAGATTTGCTGATCGGTGTGAGACAGATGCAAATTTTTTACACAAACAAGATATAGAAGGGGATTTTATGTATAATATTGACTCCTCGTAATTACAAATTTGGCATAAATTGTATAATATTGTTGTTTGTTAATAGCTATAGATATTTAAGATTAATCAAGTGTAACATAGAAGAAACTAAAGAACTATCCTCAATTTTAAGAAAATAAAAGTAAACATAATCCGACAACTACAATTCAAGTGATATATACAAAAACCGGAGTGAAAAATGAAATCACCTATTACCAGATTTCACGTGAATACGTTGAACTTTTCCCTATTCGGAGAACGGTCGTTTGAAGTCCAAATGGCTATACTCGAATCCAAAATAAATTTATCCCAATCCAAAGTGCGTACAAACTTTGAAATGTATAATATAAACAAGTATGTAGTCTGAAATTCCCCCAGGAAACCACTATATAGATTAATGAGTCAGGATCATCTCATGCAAAATAATGTCGTTGAAAATAAATGTCGGGTGAACATAATCTTCAATTTTAGCACTCCATGTCGAATAACCAGCAGATTGAAGCCAAAAATTATATTTAAATTTTATATTCCAATAAATGAACACATCGAGGCATTAATACTGGTACACTAGAATACGAACTTTGTACTAATACAAATTGAAAATAACATACTAAAATATAAATTTTACTTTGAATTTGAAAAGTGTGTCATAAATAATTTTTTTTCGAATAAGGTCATTTAGTTAATTCTAATATTGTACTAATAGATTATAAAAAAATCATGATCCTGTTCCCTCTGTCGGTGAACCAATTCCATATTATGATCTGAGGCAGCTATCGGAGAATCAAAATAAATAATGCAATTAGAATTATAAGTGATGTAATTGTAAAAAAAATGAAAAGATTACTTTTATATATTAACCTTTTGAAAGATGCACTATTCATCCACCCAATTTCAGTCACATAGAAGGTTTCATCGAATTTGTATTCGAGATCTACAGACAAACAGAAAAAAAAAGAATAAGGAATGATAAATTGGATTAATAGTTATTAAATATACACTTGAAACAGGATAAAGTATCTTCATGGGGAATTAAACATTGTAGAGGCTATTGGAAGAAAAAAGATGGAAGATTTTAAATAACCTCATTTTCTTCATTTTGTAGCCTCTTTGACGAGCCTCCTAATAAACATAATACCACTATTTACTATCTCATAATATTCATACATTATATATACACACACACATTATATATGTATGGAAAAATTATTTTACCTGCATTTAGAACTTCTTTGTAAACAACATTTTTTGTTGCCCTTTTTTCTCGAATATTGTTGGTATCAGGCTTGATTAGAACTTTTGTTGTCGATGATGAAGTTCCTCTTGATAGAGCTACATATAGTTGGCCATGAGAGAACACTGGTTGAGGCAAATAGACTCCTATATTAGGAATTGTTTGGCCCTGTGTTTTGTTGATTGTCATAGCGAAGCAAAGTCTAATCGGAAATTGCTTACGCTTGAATTTGAAAGGATAACCCTCATTTTCAGCTAGCGAAAGTGGTATTCTAGGAATGAAAGCATGTTTTCCGGCGTGTTGGCCAAATACTATTTCCGCATCAATGACATTGGATTTGAAATTCCTACACACCATTCTTGTACCATTGCACAGTTCATTTGATGGGTCCAAATTCCTTAGGAGGATTATTGGACAATTTCTCTTCAAGACCAACTTATGCGGAGGCAAGCCATTTGGAGTCAAAGAATTGAGAAAATCTTCTTCATAGTTATTATTTGTATCATCGATAGCTTCATCGAAACTTTGAAATGTTCTTACTTCTCCCGAAAACATAGAAATTAACTTATCATTCAATTTATCAACTTCCTCATTTTTAGATGCTAATATCGCTCGAGTTGTCATGTAAGTAGATGATTCAGCATTACTACTCAAGCTCGGGAAAATTGAATCAATAAGACGTGCCATGGAGTCCTCTTCATTGTTATACTTCACCACCATCTCTTCAGGAATTCTAATGTTACTCTCAATATTGGAGGTTTCCTCTCCATTCCAACTCTATGTAAGAAATCACCGAATTCAGGATCTTTTTGCGCTCTCATATTCTTAGACAAAGAAAATTTTATCATTTTATGCCATAGCCTTGATTTCACCAAACTGGCAGAAATAGTTTGGTGAATTGTACGTACCCCTTGGAACCACAGGTAGTACTTGCCTAAAATCACCACCAAAGACCACCACTTTACCCCCGAAATGTTCATCATTTCCCATTATTCCCTTGAATAACTTATCAACATTCTCAATAGCCCATCATTTTGCCATTGGAGCTTCATCCCATATAATTAATTTTGCTGTACGCAATAGATTAGCCACTCCACTTTGCTTTGATATATTGCAGTCACTGGATTCATTTGCATCGATTGGTATTTTGAAACGTGAATGAGCTGTTCTTCCGCCAGGCATTATTGCAGCGGCAACTCCAGATGTCGCTGTTGCAATGACTATTTTTTTCTAGATCTTAAATGAGCTAACAACGCACGATATACGAATGTTTTTCCAGTTCCCCCTGGGCCATCAATGAAGAACATACCGGCTTTACCTTTGTGTATGAATTCTAAGATTACTTTGAAGGCATATTGTTGTTCTTTATTCAGTTTTTTTCTCGGCGTCGTAACTTTCAGAAGGTATTTCTATTGATAGCTCATCTTCTATCTCTCTTGACAGATTTGTAGTCACGTGGTTAGTATCAATTGGAGCACTTGGAAGATCATATGATTCCATTTTTTTCCCCATGCTCTTCAAAAAATAATTCACACTTTGGAGAGTTCTCGTAATTATCTCTCCTTTGATGTATCATTTTCTTTTCTAAAGTCCTCTGACATTGCTTCAAAATATGTGTCCCAAAGAACTCTCACATCTGTTGGAGCACAATATACCAAGACGGTTGCAAATAATCGACGCAGTTCATGAGGCATTTGAAAAGTGATGGCTTCATTTAAACATTCAATAACACTTTGATCAGACTCTAGTAAGTCTCTTTTTTGTGATGCTTCTTTGAAGTTAACACATCGTATTCCATTAACTGTTAAAAGATCTAGAAAAGATGTTGGACCTCTTACATGATTCAATAGTAATCGAAGATAATACCGTTCTTCTTCAATAGGATTTGCACCATGTAAACGCCCTATCACATCCATTTTCTTTCTTTCAGACCAACATCTACCTTGCTTGTCCCATACGTAATATTCTGGGAACTCCTTGTAAAGGTATTTTCGCGCTTTTTCACTTCTCGAACACATTGGAAAATACTCGGTGAGCATTGTCTTAGACACATGGTCCCATTTGAGGACGTTGCTCAAATTTTGATTTGCCCAGTAAGTGACACATTGTTGGTTAGGTAGATGAAGATGGAGGTCAATGACTGGTGGAGCTATTTCATTCAAATTGAATTCGTAAATTCTCCAAATGGCTTCTTGAGACGAGACCCATGGAGCATCTTGATATTCATTGATCTCATCAATATTATTTTCTTCATCATTCTGTGAGATATTAACAGCCACTCTGTCATGCCCTTTGTAGATATACTTGTATAGATACTTAACTGCTGTCACTCCAGAATATATCTAAACATTTATATGACAATTATATCTGGACAAAAGATATGGGTTATATGGTACTACCCACTGGTTATTTAGATGAGCTCTGCGAACTTGGACAGTAATTCTATTTATTCTCCTTCTATATATCGGATATCCATCTTTCCCTTGAATCGTGCTTTCACAATATGGTCGTGGATAATGATATTTGCATTTTTCATCAACCATACAAGAATTACTCTTGTTCTTTGCTCCACATGGTCCATGCATCATATGTATCACAACCAAAGCATAAAGTACATGATGTTTTTCTGGATCTGGAAGTTCCGTACTCACGAACCTATCATAGGTATCTAGAGTTGTGATTTCAGGGCCGGCCGTGAGGCCATGCGGCACAAGCAATGGCTTTGGGCCCCACTCTCAAAGGGGCCCCCAAAAAAAGAAAAAAAAAATATATATATATATATATATATATATATCCTTACCTTTTAGCAATTTAAAATTGGTTTTTTATACATCATGAATGAATAAGTTGAGCTATCCATATACAAGCCTTTTCTTTCAGTTTAATTAGGTCCTTATATCTATTTTCAATTAAGGCTCAGATTACTTACACAATTATTCTGTCAAATTAAAAATGTTTTTCATCCTGGCTTTTTGTTCATCCATTATGGTCACCGGGGATGGAAAACAAAAACCACTACGCATAAAATTTAAATTGGCAAAAAGAGAAACAAATAATTCGCATTTGTTGTAGTATCTTGTGGCGCACAGAAAAAAAAATAAAAAAAATAAAAAATATATATATATATATATATATATATATATATATATATATATATATATATATATATATATATATATATATATATATATGGTGTAGGTTTATGCATTTTTATCCTCCATTAATAAGGTGTCATTTTTCAAAAGCTCGCTTAGGGCCCCGTAAATGTTAGGACCGGCCCTGTGTGATTTAATACTCCGACTTCAGTATAATCAACATATGAGCATGTGGAAGTCCTCTTTTTTGGAATTCAATCACGTGCACATGTGCAGCCACTTTTCCAAGTATCTCCTTTTTAAACAACTGATCTTTTAAATCTTGCAATTTTGCTCGAAAGACTCTTGAGGTTAAATCAGGTCGATCCTGAGCCTTTTGACCAAAAAAAATCAGGTTTTCCAAACCTTTGGACTAACGCCAATGCATCAAGATATCTACGACGCATATCTCTCGGACCTCCGATAAAAGATGGTGGTAGAATAATTATTTTTCCAACCTCGCTGCCTCTTGTCTCTCCTTGTTGTACACTTTTCATGATTCCTTGGTATAACTCAGATCTCAAATTAGACTGATTAAGTCTACAGTAATCTAACCTTGTTGTCTCTAATTTATGTACATGTCGACAACGTATTGTTGGAGTAGACGTCCTGCAAACAACAATGTGGATTGTCGTGGATTTCTTATTTGTAGCCTGTAACAACTATACTCTCGACAAGACACCTTTTTATTATTTCTCACAT
>NW_012193028.1:1600878-1627667 GCF_000504015.1 Erythranthe guttata | reverse complement strand
GACTCTACAGTAGGGCCTTGTGATGCGTTCTCCACTTCTGCTGCCACGTGTCCCTTTTTTTATTTTTCTAAAACCCGTATAGGTAAGCCCTAGCGGGGAATATATTATAAAATACAAAAAAGAGACACGTGGCAGCAGAAGACCCACCCGGTGTTTATCACCGGGTGTAGGGTCGAACAAATCTCCAAATGATATGTGTAAATATTATTCGTAAAGACAAAAGAAGGATTTACAACTTTTAAGCTTGGAGTTTTAGACAATTGCGTATGAATTGAGGTCTAGTAGGAGATCAAATTAAAGCCTCTGGACATGCAGGCTCTCTGAGAATTTCACCAAGGCCCCACTTAAGTAAAACTAATTTGGGGGAGTGCTTGAAATCAAAAAGAAATCTTAAAAAAAAAAGGTTAAATACACTTTAGACCCCTAAAAGTATACCATATGTAATGCTTACCTCCTTAAAATATTATTTGTAACACTTACCCCTCAAATACCATTTAATTTACTGATAAAAACACACCATTTAATTTGTGTTTCAAATACATTCAAAATTTTATCTTTTATTGGGATGAAATAACTAAAAAGAATAATTATATTATATTATTAAAACCACAAGGACCTTAAAGTTATTTTAGCATAACTCAGGGGTGTAGGTGTAATTTACCCTTAAAAATATTATCTTGCGTTGGGTACACATTTAATAGGGTAAATAGCACTTAACACCCCTGTGGTTACAAGCTTTTGGAGATGGCCCCTGGTACTTGTAATATCTTCACATAACCCCCTTGTGGTTTATGTAGCGTAGCTTCCGTTAGTTTTTCCGTCAAACTTAACCACGCCTGTCAAATTTTAATGGACTGCAAATAACTTAAAACTAAGAAAACATTTTTAAAAATCAATGAATTCCAAATAACTAACTATTCTAGAATTTCTACGTCATTAATTTCATAAAATGTTTATGCAATATATTTATAATAAACTTTAAGAAATTCTTCAATAGTTAATACTAATCTTTAAGTATTTTAATTTATTAGTTTCTGAAATATCGTTTCGTTCATTATTATACAATATATATGTTAGAGTAGGTGACCAACAAGCCAACTTGTGGCTGTGGTCTTTCATATTTATTATTGTAATAAACGAACCTTTATTCGTATTAATGATAAAACACCTTGGCATTCTATATCTTTGTCCTTTTGTCACAAGCATAGATATAGTCCTTACAGTTATTACAAGTACCAGTAATTGATCGTTAGGATCGTGAGATATTTACTCAAGTATTATAACTGTTAAACGTGTTCCTAGTCGAAGGGTTACGCCACTAATGAGGATATCGGCCTTTCCATTAAGACTAGCACTTGGTGTATGTGTACTGCATCTCATCAGTAAACGGTATTGTGATATCGGCATGCATAAGTGGGTGCTCGTAAGTTGACGAGTTCACTGAACTCCCTCACCCTAGAAATCTCTAAGTGGTTCCCAATAATCGAGTAGAGATATCTATGGTATAGTTGTACACCATTAGTCCTTATGACCTAGACATCACCGTGACTTCACTAGAGGACCAGCTGTATCGTGACCTGTCCCTGAGTTCCACCGAGGACCATCCCAAGGGCCAGTGTTCGTGCAGTCCGAAATCTAGCGGGAGGTCTGTGCATTGTAGTCGGGGATTCGATCGCTAGAATAGTCTTGGATGTCCTGTGTGTTCTGAAAGTTTGTAATCATTCTAAGTCTCTGGCCAGAGCTGACTAAGTGATGATTAGAGAATTCGATTCTCTAAGTCATGCACGTAAGGATTACAACACTTAGAACGATCGCACCGTCATCGAATATATAAAGAGGTCTCGATGAACCAATGCCTCTAGTTCGATCGGGACATATGTATCGAAGGGACCGTACTGTACGTTAACTATATCTGAAGGTTCTTGCAGGCACTTCATTTGTATCTAGGGAATCATGACGCGTAGTTGCTAGACGCCTATCTTGATTCGTTGGGTGATTAAGGTGAAACGAGCTTCATCTTAATCGTAACTCTAAGGGACGAGTTTTGACCACAAAGGGTTGTGGGCCTACGGCTAGCTTACACCTGAACCATCGAGGGTCACACTGCTCGTGCACATGAGATCTTTGAATAAACGGTCAGAGATAAAATAGTTTATCTTTGCATGATTGGAAGTCAATAAGATTGGGTCCAACATTCGTAATTTGGAATTATGAATGAGAATAAGAAAATGAAAAGAATAGGCGAACGTATTAGTGAACTTTCTAAATCGGGAAGTTTCCAAATTTAGAAAGTGCACTGAACTAGGGTTTCCACTTTTGGAAAGTTGGAAAATGAGAAATGGCACTCGTAATGACGAGGAAATTATAATGGTTCCGAAAATGTAATCGTTGCAATTTTTCGGTCATTGAATTAAGAGAGACGAGCAAGTAAAAGTGCTAACGGACTTAAGCTGTTGGGCCCGGTCCAACTTAAGCCCGCTAGGGTTTTATGCAAGACATATAAATACTTGATTTATAGGTCTTGCACAAAAATGACAAGACAACCCTAACCCTAGCAGCCGTCCACTGTTGGGTGCTAAATACCAACACGCAAGTGCACGTATCGCAAACAAGTAATAAAGTGGACTCGTGAGAGTCGGATGTCGATCCCACAGGGAATACGCAAATTACCTAATCCTAAGTACCAAATTCTAACAATTATGATTTTTATCCAGCCTACGCAAAGTTGTCAAATTTAATCAACTAAATAATTAAACTAATTACGAAAGCAAATAAATACGAGAAGATATCAATAAAAACGGACCTAGGATTTCATCTTCCCCCTATGCAAGAATTGCTCACCCAAAACCCCTCAATTATGAAATATATGATTCATGATTATTAACCCGAGACACTAATTTACTCATAACCCGCTGTCGCGTGTATTATGAGTCTATCATTCATAAACGATTCACTATATGTCTATGCAAACCAATTATAAATAAAGCATTAACTAACAAGTCTCGTAAATGGCTACCTAAGGTGATATCTGTATGTCTACGACACCACATGCAATTGACACACTCATCCGGTGAAAACTACTCGAAGGCTCTTCTACTTACCGTCTAATTATCAAAATAGCTCTATCGAGTCAATCCCAATAATCACAGATAAAGCACATAAATTGATCAAGTTCATGCACTAACAATCATAACAAGTAGAAGAAATAATCATAAAATCATAATTGCATAATCTCAAGAAAAAGGGTTCGCAATCCCTACATAGGGTTCCAACAAAATCCTAGATTAAAAACTTAGCTACGCATGTTCGTTACGAAAAACATAATAAAAATACGAAAAATCATAAAACTATAAATAACAATAAAAGAGGAGAACTATGATGAAGATTCGTCAAGTCTTCGTCTTCGTTCTTGTGCTCCTTGATTGCGTGTAGAAAGATGAAAGATAAAAACTAAAAATAAAGATAAAAGGTAGAAAGATCCAAGATAATCCTAATTGTGTGCTTGTGGCCTTTAAATAGGGTGCAAAAATATAATAGGGCGGGTTTCCTTGTGTAATTAAAATTCCTTCACTGCGCCATCACGACCATCCGGACGGCCGTGTGAGATTTATGCCTAAAATCCGCACGGCCGCGCGGTCCTTGATACTCCAGAATTCTGCTTTTTCACTTTTGGCCCACTTTTTCTCCGAATTTGCAGTTTTCACCCCAAAAGTTGTCAATTCTTCAATTTGCACCTAAAATACAAATAATAACCCAATTAAGCACCAATTATCGTAAAAACACATCAAAAGCTCCAATTAAAAGGTACAATTAAGTGTATAAATATACACTTAACACACCCCCAAACTTGAACTTTTGCTTGTCCTCAAGTAAAATCAATGTAAAGACACAAAACACGACTATACATCTCATTACATAGATCGATTGGTCAACTTCGCGTTTTCAGAACTTGCAATTGTGATGATAATTCCTAGGTATTCGCAAGCTTAACATTCAACGGCACTTAGTCACTCACTATTACCAAAAACCACAAATCATACAATTGCTTCAAATATCCAATATTTGCAAGTTAAAGATAGAAAGAATTTGTACTTACATGCATATATTTGACTCCAAATACTCACCAAATTATTTTACTCAACTAATATTGAACAATAAGCTATTGGGATCATTGGGACTTTGTGGCTTTCAATTGTTAGGCTCTTTGGTCCGAGGTAGGTAATATGGGAATGTGTGGCTAATTTTCTTGAATTGAGGTGATTACGCCAAAATTTGAAAGCTAGGCGTTTGAAACAATAAATTCACCTCTAGGGACTTTAATAAACTCGACTCTCCAAAATTCACACGTCAACACTTTTGCCTTGAGGCAATGGATCGAGTTTTCAACACAATTCAACCACTAGTCCTTATTTCTCCCTTCTAATCTATTCTTCTTCTTCTTCTTCTTTTTATCTTTTTTTTTTTTTTTTTTTTTTTTTTCGAATCGAATTTAGATATATATATATATAAAGATGCACGTATATATATATATATCTATATATTTTTTTCTTTTCTTTTTTTTTTTTTTTTTTTTTTTTTTTTTTTTCGAAGAAGAAGAAAGATCTAATAAAACATTTCGACCGAACTCCAAGGGATAATTATTCAAAAATCTCCACTTTTCCACCTTCTACAAATTGGCTAAAAGAAAGAACACCTTTTTTCTCCGAGGCTCAAATCAAGGTTCGAAGGATAAAAATTTAAAGGTAGGCTTGAAAGGCTCAAACGGTTCAAAGAAGGCCCAAATCATATCCCAAATCACTTATTATCAACACTTCGTATCATAAATGTCCTAAGGTGAGATTTAAAACCGAACAAAGCATGATTGAGCACAAATAAATTCCAAATTTAAAATGCAAAACATTCAACCAAAGCAATGCACAAAGTGTGATTCCTAGCAATAATTCACTTCTACGTTCCGTTGAATCGAAAGCTAAACAAATATCTACTCCTTATCAACATAAAACAAGTAATCTCATCATCAAACATTGACCATCTCCCATCATAATAATTCATCGATGCGTCGAACCAAATTCTTTTTTTTTTTTTTTTTTTTATTTTTTTTATTTTTTTTTATTTTTTTTATTTTTTTTATTTTTTTTCAAAGCAAATAAAAAAAACGGGAATAATAAAACGAAAACTAAAGCAAAAACTAAAGCATGCAAACTAAAAAAAATTAAAACACAAAAAAAAAAAACACAAATAAATTCGCACACGGCCGTGTGAGATTTCGGCCTCGTTCTTGCACGGCCGTGTAAATAATTGCAATTGGGTAATTAGTGCCCCGAAACCTTTTTTTTTTTTTTTTTTTTTTTTTTTTTTTTTTTTTTTTTTTGAAAAATAAAATAAAATGAAAGCAAAACTAAAAATTTAAAATAACATAAAATAAGAAAAACGAAAGCTCGGGTTGCCTCCCGAGAAGCGCTAAGTTTACAGTCTTCAGCCAGACTTTGTTCTTGCTCTTCAATTCCTTAGCTTTTGAACCCATCTCCTTACTTCCTTTTGGAGAAAGTCTTGAATAAATGGGTTGATCCGATTCTTCTTTCGACTGGTTCGTTTAGGAATGCCCTTGAATTTATTCTTCTTGATGTCATGAGGCTTGCCAACATCGTCTTTTATCACGGTGTTTTGAGTAGGTGTTGTAACCAACTCAACCCTTTTCTTTTGTTCTCCTACATGCACATTAGTATCCACAAAAAAATTTAAATCATGTAATTTAACAGGAAAAAATTTAGAATCACTTACCTCATCAAGAAGATAACATCCATTAGCCGTAATAGGCTTTTCATCCACCCGGTACACCTTGAAGATCATTGTTTCTTCCCCCACACTCATTCTTAGCTCTCTCTTTCCTACATCAATAATTGACCTACCGGTTGCTAAGAATGGGCGTCCTAAAATAAGGGGAATATTTTCATCTTCCTCTATGTCTAGTACTAGAAAATCGGCAGGGAGTATGAACTTATCTACCTTGACCAACACCTAAAGGGTGAGTAAAAGATCTATCGGCTAGCTGCACGGTCAAGGAAGTAGGCTTAATTTCTCCTAAATTCAATTTCTCATAAATTGATAAAGGCATTAAATTTACACTCGCCCCTTGATCACACAACGCCCGCCCAAAATACCTAGTACCTATTGTGCATGGAATGGTACAACTACCCGGATCTCTAAGCTTCGGTGGAATTTTATTTCCAAGGATAGCACTACTTTGCTCATTGAGGTCTATGATTGATGCACACTCCGGAAGCCTCATCTTCTTCGATACAAGTTCCTTTATAAACTTAACCCAATTCGGCATATGCTTAAGCGCCTCAACAAAAGGAATATTAACATGCAATTTTTTAAGATAATCCAAAAATGACTGAAATTGCATATCAAGCTTGGAGTTTTGAAAACGTTGAGGGAAGGGTACCTTGGGAGTAGATTCACTTACTGCGATCTTTGTGTTGCTTGGCCCGACCTCGGTCTTTTCTTTGGGCTCCTCTACAATAGGCGGTGGTGCAACGGACTTTTTAGGACCTTCCTCTAATTGCCTCCCATTTCGCAAAGTTACTGCATTGCACTGCTCGATGTTGCTCTTTCGAGGATCTTCCGTATTCGACGGCAGTGCTCCCGACGGCCTCGCGTTTAGCTGGGTTGCAAGTTGACCCATTTGTGTCTCAAGGTTCCGAATGGATGCTTGGGTTGTCGTCATGAATTTCGCTAAGATATCAGCGAGGTCTACTTCTTGGGCCGGAGCTTGAGGTGGATTTTGGAATCCGGGAGCTGGCCTTTGTCCTTGTTGATTTCCTCCCCATCCAAAGTTGGGGTGATCTTTCCATCCCGGATTATAAGCGTTGGAGTACGGGTTCCTCTGTTGTCGATTAGTGTCATGTACATAATTTAGAGACTCCGTTTCTTCTACGCACTGGTTGGGAATTTGGACTGCATGGACTTGCTGAGTTTGCAATGCTGCTACTTGCTTTGATAGCTTCTCTAATTGGGCAGTGATTGCCGTGACCCCGTCTAACTCTAAAATTCCTCCCGTCTTATTGGCTCCGCTATTTGACCGGTCCGATGCCCGCATGTAATTGTTCCTTGCGATCCGCTCCAAAAGTTCGTAAGCTTCATCATATGTCAAGCTCATGTACATCCCGCCAGCTGCTGAATCGAGCACCGTTCTCGAATTATCTTGCAATCCATCATAAAATATTTGAAGTTGCCGCCACTCTTGAAGACCGTGATTCGGGCATCTCCGAATTAATTGTTTGAATCGCTCCCACGTCTCGAACAACGCTTCACCGGCTTCTTGTAAGAAGTTTTGTATTTCTCTCCGGATTCTCTCAGTTTTGGTTGGGGAGTTGTACGTATTCATGAAGAGCTGTGCTAGCTGGGGCCAAGACGAGATGGAATGCGGTGCACGAGTTTGTAGCCATTCTCTTGCGGCTCCTTGGAGAGAGTGCTTGAAGAGGCGGAGCTGCAGTGCTTCCGGCGATACTCCGTTCATCTTGTGCGAATCACACGTTTCGAGAAAGTTGACCAAGTGGAGATGCGGATCTTCATGAGCTAATCCGCTGAACAACCCATTGTTTTGGAGCATAGTAAGGAGCCCCGCTCGAATTTCGAAATTGTTGGCTTCAATGGGGGGCTGCTGGATGCTCGATTGAAACCCATTGAGTGTTGGAACGGTGTACTCATGCAATGCTCGTTGACGAGGTGGTGGATTAATTAGCTGAAGTTGCTCTTGCTCGTTGACGATATTTCCTGCCGCATTCGGTAGGTGCCCTTGGTCATCTCCCCTACGATTATTCTCTTCTTCCATTCGCATAAAAAGTACCTAAACAAAAATAATAAAAATAAAATAAGCAAAAACAATAATAAAATAAAATAAATAAAAACGGCTGAAGTAAGAAAAATTGCTCAAATTTAATATTAGGATAAATAGATAATTTAGCCGTATTCCCCGGCAACGGCGCCAAAAACTTGTTGGGTGCTAAATACCAACACGCAAGTGCACGTATCGCAAACAAGTAATAAAGTGGACTCGTGAGAGTCGGATGTCGATCCCACAGGGAATACGCAAATTACCTAATCCTAAGTACCAAATTCTAACAATTATGATTTTTATCCAGCCTACGCAAAGTTGTCAAATTTAATCAACTAAATAATTAAACTAATTACGAAAGCAAATAAATACGAGAAGATATCAATAAAAACGGACCTAGGATTTCATCTTCCCCCTATGCAAGAATTGCTCACCCAAAACCCCTCAATTATGAAATATATGATTCATGATTATTAACCCGAGACACTAATTTACTCATAACCCGCTGTCGCGTGTATTATGAGTCTATCATTCATAAACGATTCACTATATGTCTATGCAAACCAATTATAAATAAAGCATTAACTAACAAGTCTCGTAAATGGCTACCTAAGGTGATATCTGTATGTCTACGACACCACATGCAATTGACACACTCATCCGGTGAAAACTACTCGAAGGCTCTTCTACTTACCGTCTAATTATCAAAATAGCTCTATCGAGTCAATCCCAATAATCACAGATAAAGCACATAAATTGATCAAGTTCATGCACTAACAATCATAACAAGTAGAAGAAATAATCATAAAATCATAATTGCATAATCTCAAGAAAAAGGGTTCGCAATCCCTACATAGGGTTCCAACAAAATCCTAGATTAAAAACTTAGCTACGCATGTTCGTTACGAAAAACATAATAAAAATACGAAAAATCATAAAACTATAAATAACAATAAAAGAGGAGAACTATGATGAAGATTCGTCAAGTCTTCGTCTTCGTTCTTGTGCTCCTTGATTGCGTGTAGAAAGATGAAAGATAAAAACTAAAAATAAAGATAAAAGGTAGAAAGATCCAAGATAATCCTAATTGTGTGCTTGTGGCCTTTAAATAGGGTGCAAAAATATAATAGGGCGGGTTTCCTTGTGTAATTAAAATTCCTTCACTGCGCCATCACGACCATCCGGACGGCCGTGTGAGATTTATGCCTAAAATCCGCACGGCCGCGCGGTCCTTGATACTCCAGAATTCTGCTTTTTCACTTTTGGCCCACTTTTTCTCCGAATTTACAGTTTTCACCCCAAAAGTTGTCAATTCTTCAATTTGCACCTAAAATACAAATAATAACCCAATTAAGCACCAATTATCGTAAAAACACATCAAAAGCTCCAATTAAAAGGTACAATTAAGTGTATAAATATACACTTAACATCCACCTCTCTCTCGGCCTCTCTCTCCCACGGCCAACACCGCCGCCCACTCCGCCGTTTCGCCGGAATCGGCTGTTGATCGGCCGATTGGCTTGGTAGTCTCTTTCCTTCTCTTTTTCTTCCGTTTTTCTAACTATTACGTGTCTAGTGCCACGTGTTTAGTAGATCGAAGTATACGAGGTGAAATCCGAGAGGAGGAAGATCGAAGATCGAGGAATCGAAGAGCAGCGCACGAGCCGAAGCCGCACGCTGCCCCACGCGCCGCCCCGGAAGTCCGCGCGTGTACCTCACGCGCCGCCGTGGGCCGATCTGCTGCTGCTGCCGCTGCACCGCTGCTGCCCCGATTGTACGGATTGGTTTCCGTAGCAATCTCGACTTGCTAAACGCTCCTACCTCACGCTTCAAGAGGTAAATATACGAAACCCTAGTTTCGATTCATTTTGTTTAAACTATGAATTCATGTTTGCTATCGTATGATTTTATGTGATTATGTGTAATCGTTTTAATCTTTGCAAGCATGTTAATTGGTTTAAACGCGAGCATGTTAATTGATTTAAATTCGGTTAAATTATTTAGCATGTATGTTGTTTTTAATTTCGCTGGAAGCGCAAAGGTACGCAATTAATTGATTTAATTCATCGGGCATGTACTTGTGTGTTTTAAAGTCGTTTAATTCGCACAAAAATTTTTGTTTTCCGCTGCGTATGCGTGCCCGAAACCCAACAGTGGTATCAGAGCTCGTTGCGTAATTAATTGCGTTGTATAATATGCTATGATTTTACGCATGTTCGATTTATTGAAGTAGTGATTGTCGTATTATGTAATTGGGAGTTTTCGTAAGTTTAAAATATTTTTGAAATATTGTTTAGAATTTTTCCAGCTTTAAAATTGTTTAAAATTGGAAAATCGGATCTGAAAATGTTTTTAAAACATCGGTTTTTGTTTAATCGGATCGAACCGGTCGAACCGGCCGGTTCGATGGTTGTGTGCGATTTAGTTGACCGAATCCACGTGGATTCGGGTCGGTCAGACCGGTTCCCGGTCCGACTGACCCGGCCCACTGATTTGGGTCAGCTGGACCGGACAGAACCGGACCGCTTCGGTCCGAACCGGTCAGACCGGTTGGGCCGAACCGGTTCAATGAAAAAAAAAAAAAAAAAAAAAAATTATTTCAGATTTCTAAAATTAAACTTAAAACAAATTGATTTTAATTTTTGGAAAATTATTTTCAATTAATCCCAATTAGATAATTGGATCGACAATCATCTATTTTAGTAAATAGGTGTTAGATTAATTAATTGATTTAAATTGTTAAATTGATTTCAATTAATAGAACACATATATAATATTGATTATAGTTCAACTTAATTAGTAGTACCTCAACATTATATGAATGATTTATGCTAGTTGAGGTTCTATGATTATTTTGAAAACTCGATAATTAATTAATGTAATTAATTATGAAATTAGGTCGTATGTTCCTCTTAGGACAATATGCGCTTCCATATACCTTTAGAGAACATAGATGTAGGAATCACATAGACCAATCCGAACCTTCTGATGAGATAAAAAAAAAAAACTTTTAATAAAACCCCTCATTCTTAATCTAATTGAGAATCATTTCAAGCTATAAAGAAAAACCCAATCTGTTGAGTTATTTCTTTCCTTCTGCCAACGGTTGGATTATGTGTAGCCCTTTGCTGTAGTGCAGTAAGCCGTGTTAGCGGGGAGTGCTATGGTAGAGTAAGCTGTAATTCAATTGACATAATGATGAAGGTAGCCATAGAAAAGGGTTATGTTGAATTAACGTGGTCGGCTAGATTAACTAGGGACTGCATTAGTTTGGCATAATCAAGTTCTATGAGCATCTTTGATTGGTAGGTTAGACTTGACACACGACGATTTTGATATTCGCGAGATTAACTTAGGTCATTATCAAGTGTGAGGAAAATTAATTTAGGGTCATATTGTGGATATGATTGATTGTGATCTACCTTTGAGCAAATATAATCGGGCTAGATTAACTACGGGTTATATTTGTCTATTGGACCTAAAGCCCATTAAGAAAAATCAGTTTTCTCGTTTGTCTACTAGAGGGAAGTGGAACTCGATAAAATTAGTGGGAGAACAATTAAATAACATAAGTCCAAACATTTAATTGTAGCAATCATTTAACGCGAATCTCTAATAATCCTCTTCTCTATATGTCTCAGATAATTATGTCTAAGAATCCCATAATGTCAATCCTCGACAATAAACTCAATGGCCCTAATTACCTAGATTGGTTGCGTAGTCTTAAGCTTGTGCTAACTGTTGAGGGGCGTCTCTATGTTTTGAACGAGAGGCTTCCCGCCACTATACCTGCCACAGCGACTGATGCTGAAAAGGAAACTTATGAAGTTTGGAAGAAAGATGACACTCATGCTAGGTGCTATATGATAGCCGCCATGGAGCCCGCGCTTGCGAGGAAATATGAGTCTCACATGCATGCTTTCGATATAAAGGCTCATCTCGATAGCATGTATAGTGAGAATATTAGGGCATCGAGGTACGCTGCTACAAAGGAGTTGATCACGGCGAGACTGCGCGAAGGGACTTCGGTCCACGAGCACTGTCTCAAAATGATCACTCTCCTTGAAAAGCTAGTGAATCTTGATGTCACCCTCCCGGCCGAGCTCTCGTTGGATTTGATCCTGTTGTCTCTTCCTAGTTCCTATGAATCGTTCATAGTAAACTTCAACATGAACAAACTAGATCCTCCCTTGGATGAGTTAATGAACATGTTGGTCAGCTTCGAGTCCACCATTAAGAAAGAGAAGTCTGTTCTCATTGCTGCTACTTCTGGAAAGAAGAGTTCTTTCCAAAAGAAGAGAAATGAAAGAGTTCCCTTCCCAAACAACAAGTTCGAAGTGGGTGAAGGTAGTGGGGGCCCCAAAGCAAAGGTTGGCAAACAAGTTGATGATGCTTGCCATCACTGTGGAAAGAAAGGACATTGGCGCCGCAACTGCAAGGCTTACCTAAAGCAGAAAGGTTCTGAAAAGGGTACGTATTTCATTGACGTAAATTTGTCTGTCAACTCTTCTTCTTGGGTATTGGATACGGGCTGTGGCTCACATTTGTGCAATGATTTGCAGCTAATGACAAGAAGTCGAAGACTTAGAGCGGGTGAGACCTACCTAAGGATGGGGAATGGAGCAAGAGTTGCTGCTGAAGCCATTGGCACAATTTACTTAAATGTTTTGGATTCTAGTTTTCCTATTGTTTTGAACGATTGTTTATTTGTTCCGTCGCTCATTAGAAACCTTATTTCTATTCCTGTATTAGATATTGAAGGTTTTACTTTTGTTTTTGGAAATTCGATTTGCATTATACAAAAGAATGAGAATTTGATTTGCAAAGGACGACTATTAAACAACTTGTATGAACTAAATCCAAATGAAATACCTATTAATGTTATATCAGCAAAACGTAAGGAGATAGATCAAAACCCCGCACAACTTTGGCACGCTAGATTAGGTCATGTCTCTTTAAGAAGGATGAACGATTTTGTCAGTGAAGGATTGTTCTCTTTAGAGGACGTGAAATCACTACAAACTTGTGAATCCTGCCTTAAAGGGAAAATGACCAAGTCACCCTACAAAGGGAAAATGGAACGAGCCGAGGGTCTTTTGGATTTGATCCATACAGACGTATGTGGTCCACTAAGTGTTAGTGCGAAGGGTGGATATAACTACTTCGCTACCTTTACCGACGATTATTCTAGGTATGGGTATGTGTACTTGATGAAGTACAAGTCTGAAACATTTGAAAAGTTCAAAGATTTTAGACACGAAGTGGAAAAGCAACTCGGACGAAGTATTAAGAAGCTACGATCCGATTGTGGTGGAGAATACTTGAGCATCAAGTTCATTGACTATCTAAAAGAGAATGGGATACAATCCCAATGTACTCCACCGGGAACTCCTCAACTTAATGGAGTCTCCGAACGTCGGAATCGAACCTTATTAGATATGGTTCGATCAATGATGGGGTTCACAAACTTACCGGCATACTTATGGGGTCATGCACTTCGTACTGCCGCATATTTGCTGAATAGAGTTAACACCAAAGCAGTTAAATCCACACCTTATGAACTTTGGCATTCCCGGAAACCCAACTACAAACATATTAGGATATGGGGTTGTCCCGCTTATGTGAAGCGATTAGTGGGAGATAAGTTGGATAGTAAATCCGACTTGTGCTATTTTGTGGGGTATCCCGAAGACTCGATGGGATACGAGTTCTACTATGTCAAAGAAGCAAAGACGTTTGTTTCGAGAAATGCCACCTTTTTGGAAAGGGAGTTTCTATCCGATAGAAAGGGCAGCATGATAGAACTTGAAGTAGTTCAAGAACCACAAAGTGAAGTTCAAACGCAAGAACAAGTAATCGAACCAATACAACAAACCACTGATATACCTCCTGAACCTACGGTACGTAGATCCGAAAGAGTTCGGAAAATGCCGGATAGGTTATTCCTCCTCGAAAATGATGAAGATCATGTTGATCTTGGACGAGATCCAAGAACATACAATGAGGCCGTATCGGATGCGGACATGGGACATTGGCTAACTGCCATGAAATCCGAAATGGACTCCATGTACTCCAACAAGGTATGGACCTTGGTAGATCCACCCAAAGGAATTGTTCCTATAGGCTGCAAGTGGATCTATAAGAAGAAAATTGGAGTTGATGGAAAGGTATCGACCTATAAAGCTAGATTGGTAGCAAAAGGATACACTCATGGCAAGGTGTTGACTATGAGGAAACCTTTTCGCCAGTTGCGATGCTGAAGTCCATTAGGATTTTGCTGGCCATAGCTGCGTGGTACGACTACGAGATATGGCAAATGGATGTGAAGACCGCCTTCCTTAATGGAGACATTGAGGAAGAAATTTACATGGCGCAGCCGGAAGGCTTCATATCTTCTGGAAATGACCAAAAGGTTTGCAAGCTCCAGCGATCCATTTATGGATTGAAGCAAGCATCCCGTAGTTGGAACATTAGGTTCGACTCAACTATCAAAGAGTTTGATTTTGAGAAGAATCCGGAGGAACCTTGTGTATACAAGAAGGTTAGTGGGAGGGCAGTAATATTTCTAGTGCTTTACGTTGATGACATTCTACTCATTGGGAATGACGTAGGAATGTTGCAGCAAACGAAAGCATGGTTGTCCACACGTTTCTCAATGAAGGATTTGGGAGAAGCATCTTACGTATTAGGAATACGCATCTATAGAGATAGAGCGAGAAAGATGCTTGGCTTATCCCAAAGCCTGTACATAGACACCGTTATGAAACGGTTTAGCATGGAAGAATCCAAGAAGGGATTCTTGCCAATGTCCCATGGGGTTCGTCTCTCGAAATCTATGTGTCCGCAAACACCTAGTGAAATCGAGGAGATGAAAAGGACGCCCTATGCTTCTGCCATAGGAAGCATAATGTATGGCATGCTGTGTACGAGACCCGATATTGCGTATGCTGTGAGTGTCACAAGCAGACATCAGTCTAACCCCGGCCCGGCTCTTTGGAAAGCCGTGAAAGATATCCTCAAGTACTTGCGAAGAACTAAGGATATATTTTTGGTCTATGGGGGTGCCGAGTTGAAATTAGAGGGTTTTACTGACTCTAGTTTTCAATCGGATGTGGACGACTCAAAGTCGAATTCTGGATTTATATTCACGCTTAATGGTGGTGCCGTGTGTTGGAAGAGTTCCAAGCAAAGCACGACGGCCGATTCCACTACCGAAGCGGAATACATTGCAGCGTCCGAAGCTGCAAAAGAAGGGACTTGGATAAGGAAATTCATCCAAGAGTTGGGTGTCATTCCTGATGCTAGTGATCCAGTACCGTTGTACTGTGATAACACCGGAGCCGTGGCGCAAGCTAAGGAGCCACGATCTCATCAGAAGTCGAAGCATATTCTGAGGAAGTATCACGTGATCCGAGAGATCATTGATAGAGGTGAAGTCAAGGTTGAACGAGTCACCTCGGAAGAAAACGTTGCAGACCCCTTCACGAAGCCTTTACCGAGATCGGTCCATGAGAAACATCGAGAGTCGATGGGATTGCGATTTATGGGTAGTTGGCTTTAGGTCAAGTGGGAGATTGTTAGAGTAGGTGACCAACAAGCCAACTTGTGGCTGTGGTCTTTCGTATTTATTATTGTAATAAACGAACCTTTATTCGTATTAATGATAAAACACCTTGGCATTCTATATCTTTGTCCCTTTGTCACAAGCATAGATATAGTCCTTACAGTTATTACAAGTACCAGTAATTGATCGTTAGGATCGTGAGATATTTACTCAAGTATTATAACTGTTAAACGTGTTCCTAGTCGAATGGTTACGCCACTAATGAGGATATCGGCCTTTCCATTAAGACTAGCACTTAGTGTATGTGTACTGCATCTCATCAGTAAACGGTATTGTGATATCGGCATGCATAAGTGGGTGCTCGTAAGTTGACGAGTTCACTGAACTCCCTCACCCTAGAAATCTCTAAGTGGTTCCCAATAATCGAGTAGAGATATCTATGGTATAGTTGTACACCATTAGTCCTTATGACCTAGACATCACCGTGACTTCACTAGAGGACCAGCTGTATCGTGACCTGTCCCTGAGTTCCACCGAGGACCATCCCAAGGGCCAGTGTTCGTGCAGTCCGAAATCTAGTGGGAGGTCTGTGCATTGTAGTCGGGGATTCGATCGCTAGAATAGTCTTGGATGTCCTGTGTGTTCTGAAAGTTTGTAATCATTCTAAGTCTCTGGCCAGAGCTGACTAAGTGATGATTAGAGAATTCGATTCTCTAAGTCATGCACGTAAGGATTACAACACTTAGAACGATCGCACCGTCATCGAATATATAAAGAGGTCTCGATGAACCAATGCCTCTAGTTCGATCGGGACATATGTATCGAAGGGACCGTACTGTACGTTAACTATATCTGAAGGTTCTTGCAGGCACTTCATTTGTATCTAGGGAATCATGACGCGTAGTTGCTAGACGCCTATCTTGATTCGTTGGGTGATTAAGGTGAAACGAGCTTCATCTTAATCGTAACTCTAAGGGACAAGTTTTGACCACAAAGGGTTGTGGGCCCACGGCTAGCTTACACCTGAACCATCGAGGGTCACACTGCTCGTGCACATGAGATCTTTGAATAAACGGTCAGAGATAAAATAGTTTATCTTTGCATGATTGGAAGTCAATAAGATTGGGTCCAACATTCGTAATTTGGAATTATGAATGAGAATAAGAAAAGGAAAAGAATAGGCGAACGTATTAGTGAACTTTCTAAATCGGGAAGTTTCCAAATTTAGAAAGTGCACTGAACTAGGGTTTCCACTTTTGGAAAGTTGGAAAATGAGAAATGGCACTCGTAATGACGAGGAAATTATAATGGTTCCGAAAATGTAATCGTTGCAATTTTTCGGTCATTGAATTAAGAGAGACGAGCAAGTAAAAGTACTAACGGACTTAAGCTGTTGGGCCCGGTCCAACTTAAGCCCGCTAGGGTTTTATGCAAGACATATAAATACTTGATTTATAGGTCTTGCACAAAAATGACAAGACAACCCTAACCCTAGCAGCCGTCCACCTCTCTCTCGGCCTCTCTCTCCCACGGCCAACACCGCCGCCCACTCCGCCGTTTCGCCGGAATCGGCCGTTGATCGGCCGATTGGCTTGGTAGTCTCTTTCCTTCTCTTTTTCTTCCGTTTTTCTAACTATTACGTGTCTAGTGCCACGTGTTTAGTAGATCGAAGTATACGAGGTGAAATCCGAGAGGAGGAAGATCGAAGATCGAGGAATCGAAGAGCAGCGCACGAGCCGAAGCCGCACGCTGCCCCACGCGCCGCCCCGGAAGACCGCGCGTGTACCTCACGCGCCGCCGTGGCTGATCTGCTGCTGCTGCCGCTGCACCGCTGCTGCCCCGATTGTACGGATTGGTTTCCGTAGCAATCTCGACTTGCTAAACGCTCCTACCTCACGCTTCAAGAGGTAAATATACGAAACCCTAGTTTCGATTCGTTTTGTTTAAACTATGAATTCATGTTTGCTATCGTATGATTTTATGTGATTATGTGTAATCGTTTTAATCTTTGCAAGCATGTTAATTGGTTTAAACGCGAGCATGTTAATTGATTTAAATTCGGTTAAATTATTTAGCATGTATGTTGTTTTTAATTTCGCTGGAAGCGCAAAGGTACGCAATTAATTGATTTAATTCATCGGGCATGTACTTGTGTGTTTTAAAGTCGTTTAATTCGCACAAAAATTTTTGTTTTCCGCTGCATATGCGTGCCCGAAACCCAACAATATATTATTATCAATGTTTTACCAATAATTTAATTTTACTTACTTTTAAATTTTATATGATCCAATGATTATTGTATTGTTATGCTATTTATTCTAGCTAAGGAACATAAAATTTTACAATTTCAAATATTGCAATAAATTTTAAATTGATACTTTTATTTAATTATATGAATTATTTTTCAATTATTCCATCCAACGAAAGTGGAAATATATTAAGATTATTATTATTTCTTAAAATTTAAGATACAAAATAATTGATATTGAGGGATTAAGTGTTACATAGACTATAAACTAGGGGAGCAAAACGTATTTGACCTGTTTTCTTCAAAAGAAAAGTAAGGAAAAAAATATTTATTCAAATGATAAAACATGATTGTTACCTCTAAATAAATGAAGAATATTATACATACATGACTATGACTGTTAACATTAAATAACACAAAAGTTTTATACAATAAAATATTATTTATTCAATGTCACTTTATTGAAAATTTACAAATACCACCATTAGAATTGACGAACAATCAAAAATCCCAATACTGTGGCAGAGTACTGCAAATGAAAGAAGAAAGAATACTGAGAGTTGTGCAAGAAATTGGAGAGATTTCTAGTGATACTTATATTCAAGTGTGTCTTCATCATCAGAACTCTCAACGATACTTATATTCTTACGGGTTCTTCCTGTTATTTTAGGAACATATTCTTCACTGTCATTTTCTTCAACGGCTCATTTTTTTTGGAATTTGCTTTTGATGTCGCAACCCTTTTTTTCTTTATTATCTCAGGTTCAAATCTCTTTGTCTTTTTAATGATCCTTCCTTTTCTTTTAAGCATATCTTCTTCACTGTGATTCTCTTCAACCTCAAGCTGTTCTTTTTCTTTTTCGCACTTTCTTTTGATGTCGTTAACCTTTGTTTATTTACCTCAAGCTCAAATTTTTGAACCTTCTTAATGAGCCTTTTTTTTTTGTAGGAACATCTTGTTTCTCTAACCTCAATTGGCTCATTTTTCTTTGCACCTTCTTTAGATGTCTCTGGCATATCTTCTTCTTCTTCTTTTTCTTCTTCTTCTTCTTCTTCTTCTTCTTCTTCTTCTTCTTCTATAGTAGGCTGAATTCTTTGAATTGCATCAGCCACAGCCTCTTCTTCTTCTTCTTCTTCTTCTTCTTCTTCTTCTTCTTCTTCTTCTTCTTCTTCTTCTTCTTCTTCTTCTATAGTAGGCTGAATTCTTTGAATTGCATCAGCCACAGCCTTAAGTTGTCCATTGGAATATGACAAATTGTTGTTTGGTGCGATGAGAAAATATAATTCACTTGATGATTGGAGGCTCAGTGCTCTGTAATACTTCGACTTATTTTCGCCCTATAGAAATGGATCATGTAGATGGATGGTTAGAGATATTTAATTAAATGGTATATGTATGTAAAAATTGTATTTCCACAAATAATTTTATTCACGTGCATGTAGTTATATAGCGGTCAGAGTAAATAAAATTATACATGTTCGATTGGTTTAAGATACTCATTGATAGGGCACCCAATATAAACGCATGCGGCCTCCTCAAATAGTGTCATGCTTGCACTGTATTCTCCTTGTGTGATTGTTAAAATCAACCGGTACCTAAAATGAGACCAATAATTTTATTTGTATAACTAAATTGTATATATTTTTTAAACAAATTTCGTATATTTATTACCTTGGTATTGATTCTGTATCTTCTTTGTGGCATTTCGGACATGTGATCGTTTCTTCAGATTTGACAACTGATGCCATGCAATTCTTGCATGAATCGTACCATATACTTAACTTATTTTCCACCTTTTCCACAATCCCCTTGAAAAAATACTTTGTATCCTACGAAAAAAATAAAAACAGAGTGTGTTTGTTTTGTCTAACCTAGTATACTAATAAGATTTAATTTTATTTATTTATTTTTACCCTGGATAAGGAGTCCTTTTTGTGAATTAACTCCTGCAATGTAATCTCCCTTGCTGAATTAATTTTCCACCTCATTGCCTCTTCATGAACACTAAGTACCTCCGGACGTTTTGCAACAACAACAACAACAACAACAACAACAACAACAACAACAACAACAACAACAACAACAACAACAACAACAACAACAACAACAACAACAACAACAACAACAACAACAACAACAACAACAACAACAACAACAATAAGAACAATAATAATAATAATAATAATAATAATAATAATAATAATAATAATAATTCTAAACACTATTTCAAAATGTGGATGTGCACTAAAATACGAAAGATTTCTATTCTTAACAACTGCGTTCGAGATTATGTAAGACTTGTGCAGGGAGAAACAACCATCAAAATGTGGAAGGTCGTCGTTAAATATTACGACCCCATACGATCACCCTGCAACCATTTTTAAGGTAAGTTGGTCATCAAATGGTATATTTGTTGTATATGTTAGAATTTTTAATGTTGCCTTACTCACCTGTTCGTCCATCATAATTATTTTTTTCAACTTTGTAATGAAGTCTGTCCCGCAGCTTATCTCACTCCCAACCCGTAAAGCCTTCAGTTTAAGTGTCCCACAGTTCTGCGTTACATGTAAGTCCCTTATGTGAAGCATAGAAGCAAGAGACATGGTTGGTTCCTTTTTCTGTATTGTAAGAAATAAATGTTATGTTGGAATTAACGTTTAAAGATGTAGCATAAAAAAATATGTAAACGAAGACATATTTGTGGGAAGTTGATTCAATCAATTTGCTTCCTAGGGTATGTACGTACCTGATAAACAAAATCAAACTTAGTGCCTACTCTTTGTGTTATATGGATATGTTCGGTATGGAAATTGAATTATAGAGTGAATATATATGCATGGAGTGCAATTTGTAGACATACGCAGCTGTTACTAATTAAATGAAATTTATTTTGTAATTATGACCTCAATTGTTCTTCATGTCGTTTTTATTATAATAGAGAAGCAATGACTCTTTGTATACTATTGTTTAATTTTTTCAATTTAAGACTTGTTGGCAGTTTTTTTTTGGCATGTTACAAATAATGAGATGGAAAATAATAATTTATAAATAGTACATATTTATAAATATTAATTAAATACTAATTAAATGGAATTAATTTTGTAATTATGACCTCAATTTTTCTTCATGTCATTTTTATTACAACGGAGAAGCAATGACTCTTTGTATACTATTGTTTCTTCAATTTAAGACTTGTTGACAGCTTTTTTTGGCATGTTACAAATATGAGATGAAAAATAATTATTTATAAATAGTACATATTTATAAATATTAATTAAATAATTAATAATCCGTTAGAGCAACTCCAATGGAGTTATTAAATGGGGTATCAAAACCCTTAACTACCATTTTGATAATTCAATTTAGAAATTCTCCACTCCAATGGAGTTATCAAATGAGTTTCTATTTTGATATTTTAAATTTTGGGATGTAAAAATACATCCGAAACAAAATAATACCAATTGGAAGTTACACAACTTAACCACCTAAATAACCAATTAGAAAATGACATGTGTTAATTAAAATATACAATCACATTATTTATTTTTAGCTAGGAACTATTTGATAACTATGGTTCGAGCAAATAATTTTTTTTAGGTATCAAACTAAAATATAAAATACCAAATAAATATTTGATAATTAATTTTGATATTTGTGGGTTGGAGTTGCTCTTACAAAATATTATATTATATTATATAATTAAATAATTGTAATATATTATATTACCCTTGAAGATAGCTTTTAGTCAATGGGTAATTTTTACACCCACAAAAAGGAAAACCCTAACCTATTATTTATTACATGAAATGCAATTTATTAAATGTATTTATTAGTTTGTAATTTTTGTTTTAATTGAGGCAGGCCATTGATGTATGTAATGTGAAAAGTTAAAACAATTAAAGGTGTGTAGAACGTGTCTTTTGAGAAATTAGTAAATAGTTGAATGGTCTTTTTTGTTCTTATGTATATGAGAATGTGCTTGGATGCTCATTTTTCCGTTTAAGAATGCTAGTAGAAATAATTAATATTGCACCATGCTTTAAAATTAAACCTCTAAAAAATTATCTTCTATGGTATCCACCACCAGATGTGGTAGTTAAAGGTATTCAAAACTGAAGAATGAATATTAATTCGGATTAGGTGGTAATCCATATTTTATGAAGCTTTAAACTAATAAAGAAATCAAATATTTTATTGAATTTTAACGTAAATGGATGAGTTAAAACTTTAATAACACTTAATAAGTTAATATTGCATTAATGATTATCCTAATTATTATGTATTAATAACTTAAATGGGAGGTAAAATAAATTTTTTTTTTTCATAATTATATTAATAGTAGTTCTGGATTTTTTTTTAATTATAGATATACATTATTGTTAGTGTAATGTCTAATTACCATATTATCTATCAAAAAAGCTATTGGCCAAAGGGTAATATTGGACACACAAAAAAGGAAGAAACCATCACCAATAATTCATACTTTTATAGTTAGTATAGATTCTTTGATCTATGTTTGTGTACCAAATAATCATTATTTTGGTTGCATTATCTACTACGGAAACTCTAGTGAATCAAATAATCAAATCGTTTAGATAACAAGAATAAACAAGTATAGTAAATGTAGTTATAATCCTATATATTCTTATCTTTTTTGATATTAACAAATTGCATGCCTAACAAACTACTCTCAACTATATATATATATATATATATATATATATTTAAAAAATTCAACGAGCACCTGTAAAGGAACAGGAACACGATCAACTTTCTCAAGGAGGGCATTATCGTGTATTTTTGTTGTCTTTAACGCAAACACATTATCATTTACAACCAACGGCTCTTCAAAACTCATTGTTTCCCAAACAACTCCGCATTTGAAACTGTTCTCAAATTTCTACTAATCCTCTGCAAAGTACTCGAGAGATTATTAAGCAATAATTGTTGTTTTGCACCCCCTCTCATATTCACGGGCAGAAAAATTCCAATATATAGTCATCTTCGCCCGTAAAAGTACTCCTAAGCCTAATCGCAACTGCAGCATTTAATCCGTATTTTCGAGCATGATGAACAAGCGGATATTCGCTTATATGATACTCCTTCACATCATGGTAGATAAATGGTTGATTCGATTGAAGTGCTTTTCCGACCACACCTTGCCCTTTTTCAAGAAAATGTCCTCCGCTCGCACGTATAAATCCTTGCATGTATGTATCGCTGGAATAACATGCAGATTCTTCTACACACAGTACGGGTTTTTCGTTCGGATTTAGAATATTGTTTTTTATTGAATTCGTTCGTATGGTTTGGTTTCCTGAATATTCTTCGGTGTAACTACAAGGGATCCATGTTAGAGCGAGTGGGAGTCGATGCGCATGGAAAATTGCACGTAAAACATCGGTTATTCCTCATAGAGCTGCGTTTTGATTCTTCGAGAGACTCTGCATAATGGGAATTTAATAACCTGAGTTAGAAAAACTATTCGAGTTGATGATTGAGGAATTGAGATAATTGAGTATAAACCTTGATTAAGACCTGGGGGTAAATTCGAGAAGGCGCAATGCTACTTAAATCCACGGCCTGGAAAAATGATCAATAACAAAGACTTAAAAAAAATTATGTGACAGTTAAACCGAATTCTTCGATCTACAACTATGAAAGTTGTAGGAGCATCATCCTAGGAATTTAATTTCTATAAACAAGAAAGAGAACATTTGAGAAAATAATAATAAGCTTAAGAAACAATTTATTTAGTTTGCTAACATGCAAAATAAAGCAAAATGAACTATCACTCCAAGCACTAGGAATCTAATTTCTCAAAACAGGGAATAAAAAATTATCCACAATGCTTTAAAAAAAAGTAAGAGATAAACCAGCAGTGCACGGGAAATATTATTGATCTCCAAATCGAAATCGAGTTTCTCCTTAGTGGTGACGATCTCCAAAACAGCACAACACGACCTGTCACCATCAATCGAATCATCCTCTTCAAACACCGGCAAATCAATCGAGCCACGCACTTCATGGTCAATCGCATGTTGTACCCTAAGGTACTCCGCTGTACTATAGTACATCACATTCGAAGTCTATTCGGGGACCTTGGAGATGAAAACCCTCTCGGGAAGGCCGGGAAAACAACCGGGTCTTACTTCCGCCGCGAACGTGAACATTTTAGAAACTTCTCTGTACCCAGAAAGCGTCTGGTCCAATAGAAACGGTTGCTTGCAAGTGGTCAAAACGTATTGCTAACAAGTTGTACTACATGTCTTCTTTTTTTTATATTGTTTGACTAGATCTTGTCTTGTCCACTTGTTGTTCTAAAAGTTGCATATGTCTTTGTTATAAGTTAAGCAAATTCTTTAAAACATGTTGATAAATTTTCAATGAAATCAGTTTTTTTAAGTGACACTTAAATATTATGTTTATCATTTTTGTAGTTAGCCCAACAACGCTCAAAAGAATATGTCGACGACATGGTATATATAGATGGCCTTCGCGCAAGATAAACAAGGTTAACCGGTCATTGAAGAAAATACAAAGTGTGCTCGAATCTGCTGAGGGAGCCGAAGGAGGACTAAAATTCGACGCAACAACAAGAAAACTCGTTTCCGCAGGCTCGATAATGCAAAAATTCGACCCGAGCACACAATTCTACTTCAACACGAAAACCGATTATTGGGCGAAAAATTCAGATGCACCCATAGCAAACGCAACATCACTCTCCTCGAATTCGTGCATCGACTCCGAAGAGTTGCATTTCGATGTGAAAAATTGTGATGAATCGAAGTTGGCTGCATTAGATACATGGGGCCCGTCATGGCCACCTAGATTAAAGACCATTCCGTGGACGACTTCCCCTAATGCTCCGAAGAATTCTTTTATTTTGAGAGAATATAATGGATTGGAACTATACGATGTCAATAATATCAAAGCAGAGACTTCTGGATCTCATCTCTTCTCTGATCGCTCAAGTTCGAAAATATCTATTGATGACACAGGTAATATGCACTACAAGAAATATTTTTTTGAAAAATAACTCCTATTTTCACATGGTTAGGCCCAAAATGCTGTCAGTATCCTTGTCACTAGTGACTAAAAAATAAGTTTAAATTACAGCAAAATGAGCTTACAAAATGTTGTCACTTATTAGGGACATTCTAAATATTATTACAGTTAGGGTAACACTAATGTCATTTTTTCTTCTTCTTGTAGTGAGGTTTGGAGAAAGTACTATGATCGATGTGGATGATGGTTTTATTGAGCAAAGCCAAATTAGTTCCTCAAGAATGACAGATTCATCAAAACAAATAAATAGCAGTTCATCGAGTTCGAGAAGTTTTGACGAGAAATCACCTTTGAAAACCGAAGCAAGCTATGAAGGAGACAATGGGGCTAAAATTACGGTGAAAGCTACGTATGGTGGAGACATTGTTCGGTTTAAATTTGAACCTTCGTCTTCTTCAGGGTGTTGTGAATTGTACGAAGAAGTGGGAAAGGGGTTCAAAATTGAGATAGGGCAATTTAAACTCAATTATTTGGACGACGAAGAGGAATGGGTGATGATGGTAAATGATTCGGATTTGCGAGAGTGTCTTGAAGTATTGGAGTTTGTTGGGACTCGCACAGTGAAGTTCCTCGTTCGTGCTGAAGTGGAAGGTCCCACGAGGAACTCGGGTACGGGAAATCATTTCTTGGCGGGACGCACTTAATATCTATTCTTGGCCATGGAAATTGTGATATTCGAGGCTTTTCAACATATAGTCTTAATTTAGTTTGAGTGTAATAATTTTTTGTGTGTATTAGAAGAAATATGTTATGAAATCATATTTCTTATTCATGTACATAACTACTATAGTACGAGTATAATTAGGTGTTGAAATTAAAAGGATGCTTGTTTTATATGTTGTTCATTACCTATTTTTTTTTACAGTAACAATTTTAATAATAATATTATTGTTATTGAATATAATACTTTATTAGCTATAATATAATATAAATAGAGAAGAAATATAATTTATATAACATATATCATATACAAAAAATGAATTACACCCTACTATGCTTGACATTTTGCAATTTTATTTGCTGACATATCCCCAATTTCATCCTATATGGTCATTTGATTGGTTGAGAAAAATCATAAAAAACATTTCATCTACTTTTATTCTTGCACGTCATTTTTCTTAGTTAGGTATTACTATGTCACGTATTATTCGGCGTTTTATGTTTATGGAAATAACCAATCAATTTTCAACAATTACTGATTTTCGCATGGAAAATTGTTTTTTTTTTCAAAAGTATGATACTTTGTAACATATTTTGTTCATAGAACCAATAAATAACAAAACAACTGAAAAACGACAACAAAATAAATATTCTCACAAAAATATATAGGAAAATAAATGCTTAAATGTATAATTTGTGGTACTCATTTTGACTCATATTGAAATGGTTTAGGATTGTTTTTTCAAGTTTTAAACGTTGTCGTATTTTTATATTTAAACATTATGTTCTTATGTTCTACGTATTGTTATATGTAAATAAAATCCATTTCCACCGTATATAATTAGTTTTTAAAAGTGCAAACAATTTATAATAGACTAATACTTAATTAACATATGTTACTTATAGAGTATATTGATATTTTCTAGTAATTATCGAGTTTAATTATTCTGTTTTTCTAATTTGTATTATTTATATTAATGGTAATGTGATAATGGATAATTTGATTAATTAATGCAATTTGTAAGAAGGTATGAGGACGATGTGCATCATTTAAATAATTAAAGAATTTTGTGAAAGTTGCACTAATCTTTTATAGTTTGTATAGCATGCACTTTACAGTTTTGCCCCCACTATTGGTTTAGAAAAAAATTAGTACGAACAGACACAAATATTAGCCTATTATCAATTGCAAACACAAATTTGGGGCAACTACATAAATGCATATCACAATCATTCAGGGGGATTATATAACTAGAAGGTTTAAACTTTACAATAAACGATAAAAAATTCGACAAGTCAACGTACAATATATATATATATATATATATATATATATATATATATATATATATATATATATATATATATATATATATATATATATATATATATATATATATATATAGAT
>NW_012193028.1:1565464-1598040 GCF_000504015.1 Erythranthe guttata | reverse complement strand
TTTATCTGAAGTAAGTGAATAAAAACTGTCTTGATTAAATGGTTAAAGTTCAAAGATGTGCGCACGATGTGATCGAGGGATATGACTAGTTTGGGTGTAGGTGTCCACAAATATTACTTTTGGGGACATTTAGTAATTAGTCAAATTAGTTGATCCAAAATCTAAATAATAAAATCTTGGGCTCAAACCAAATATTTAATTAAGACCCATGACCAATTAATTTTCGTGTGTTTTGAACCCAGTGAAAAGAACGGACACAAATTTTTGCTTCTTCCAACCATTGCAACCCTCTATGAATGGATCTCTACCGCCTATGAATAAAGGCAGAATCTGGCCAATTATGTACTCAATTTAATTGGCAATTAAGAGATAGTTCTTCATAATCTTCTTTTTCTTCATCAAAGTTTCGTTCATTATTCAAGTTCACCGTGGATCGAATATTCGTGCAAATATTTGACAACCGATCGTTGTATCTTGAGAGACTACCGGGAAGAGATTGTGTATATATTATAATTCTGGAAAGAGGAGTCTGGTTCTAAAATTTCGGATATTGATACATTCAATACCAAGGGTCACTATTTTATACTAATATATTGCTTTTTGATTTTTGATTTGATAAACATAATGCATTCATTTACTGTTTCATTTAAAATAATTTAAACAATCCTTTGTACCTAATTTCGAATAAATTATTTATTCTTTGTTTTCACATTAGAATAAAGTTTGTTTTCGGTACTGAGAAAATAAATATAGAATTTTGAATTTTCATATATTTTAAATTCTTCTATTTTAAACCGTTGCTTGAATAAATTCGTGTAGATGACTTCAATCAATGATGCCACTCTTAAGTTTGTCGGCGCGGCCGAAAAATCAAACAAGTTCACAGGCACGGACTTTGCTACTTGGAAGAACAAAATATTCTTTTACCTTACTACCATGAATTTGGCTAAATTTCCCAATGAGGAGGCACCTAAGGCGAAGGAAGGAGAAACTCTCGAAAATAACAAGGAAGTCTTCCTAGCCATTGATGCGTGGAGTCACTCTGATTTCCTATGCAGTAACTACATCTTGAATTGCTCGGACGAACCGTTGTACAAAGTTTATAGTCCAATAAAGACTGCTAAAATTTTGTGGGATAGTTTGTCCAAGAAATACAAGTCTGAAGATGCGGGTTATGGGAAATTTATAGTGGACAAATTCGAATTTTATCGAATGATCGACAACAAAACTGTGAGAGAGCAAGTGAATGAACTCTAACTCATGATCTACGATATTCTCGCCGAGGGTAATGAGGTGAGTGAATCTTATCAAGTTGCTTCCATAATTGGAAAACTTCCACCGAGTTGGGTCAATCACCTATGTTAGTGTGAGTTGGGTCAGCTCGTTGAGAAATCTTAAAGGTTGGAATTCTCTAAAGCACTCGCAGAACCCGATGATGTTCAGGGCCAAAACGAACACAACCAAGAACTTGAACAAGTTTGTTTAGTATGGTTGTAAGTTTATTGTCTTGGTTTACACAAACAGCCGACGGTTCAAGATGAAATAATTCACCGATTGGCTAAGTGAATCCGATAAGCTTTAACTAGGGAAGGTTCAAGATGAAATATTTCACCTATCCCGATGCTGTACTATTCACTACGAAATTTTGACAAATAAATCTTATGCGATAAGATCGGAAGAACATTTTTATTCATATGGGGGATTGTTGGAACTTTCATGATTTTCAATAATTAATATTGAGTAATATTAATTAAATTATGTAAAGATTAATTTCATTTATTTACTTGATCATAATCATGAAGTAAAGTTAATGAAAGTAGTCTTGATTAAATGGTTAAAGTTCAAAAGATGTGCGCTCGATGTGATCGAGTGATAGGACTAGTATGGGTTTAGGTGTCCACAAATATTACTTTTGGTAACATTTAGTAATTAGTCAAATTAGTTGATCCAATATCTAAATAATAAAATATTGGGCCCAAACCAAATATTTAATTAATTGGCCCATGACCAATTAATTTTGCTTCGTTTTGAACTCGGTGAAAAGAACAGACACAACTTTATGCTTCTTCTTCCAACCATTGCAATCACTATGAATGGATCTCTGCTGCCTATTGTTAAGTGTATATTTTTACACTTTATCGTACCTTTTTATTTGAGCTTTTGGTGTATTTTAACGATAATTGGTGCTTAAAAAGTTGATTTATTGTATTTTAGGTACAAATTGAAGAATTGGAAAAATATGGGGTAAAAACTGCAATTTTGGAGAAAATATGGGCCAAAAGTGAAAAAACCAAAATATGAAGATTTAAAGCTCGGACGGCCGTCCGAGTTTTAGTTCAAATTGTGGGACGGCCGTCCGAGACCTCGTGGCAGCGCAGTAAAGGGATTTTAATTGCACAAGGAAACTGCCTTCTTGCCCCAAGTTTTTCACCCTATATAAGACCAAGCCAAACACTCAATTGGGGATTTTTTATGCAATTTCAAGAGCAACAAAGCAATAACGAAGACGAAGAATTCGAAGACTCCTAACATAGACTTATCGTTTATGATTAATTTTATTTGCGTTTTTCCTTTAATCATGAGTAGCTAATTTTCTTATTTCTAGGATTTTATTTGGAACCCTATGTGGGATTTATGAACCATTTTCTATGATTTTATGCAAGTTTTAATTCCGGATTATTTCTCCTACTTGTTTTATTAAGTGCATGAATTTGATCATTTTATGTGCTTTTATGTTATTGTTAATCGCATGAATCGGAAGATCGGGTTAATAATTAGTACTGTTGTAGAAGAGCCTTTGGGGTATTAACATAGGAATATAGTTAATCTCTTAGGTAGCCATTATTGAGATTTGTGCTTAATGTTGTGTTCTAGAATTAATTGCATAGGAATATAGTAATTGAATCTAGAGTATTAGAATCGTAATACACGCGGAAGCGGGTTATGATTATTTTAGCATCTCAGGTTAATAATCCGGGTTAATTACTTGCATACTTGAAGGAATTGGGGGAATAATAATCACATAGGGGGAAGAATAAAATCCTAGGCTTGTCTACTTTGATTAATCTCCGTGTTTAATTTGCGTTCTTGTTTTTGTCCTTTTAATTTGCTTTAGTTAATTTAATATAATTGTTTATCTTTCGACTGTGTAGGGTGGGCTTGATAACAATTGGTAGAATTTAGCGTCTAGGATTAAATAATTAAATATTCCCTGTGGGTTCGATATCTGGAGTTTAGTCCACTATATTACTTGTACGATACGTGCACTTGCGTGTAGGTATTACCACCAACACCTCTAAATAAAGGTAGAATCTGACCAATTATGTACTCAATTTAATTGGCAATTAAGAGATAGTTCTTCATATTCTTCTTTTTCTTCGTCAAAGTTTCGTTCATTGTTCAAGTTCACCGCGGGTCGAATATTCGTGCAAATATTTGACAACCGATCGTTGTACCTTAGGAGATTACCGAGAAGAGACTGTGCACCGGTGACAGCCCGAAAATATTGTCTCAAGGGAATTGCTTTGACAAGCCTCGATCGTTCTTTGTCTTTTTCACAATGTTGGGGGAGCAATGTCACCCCCTAGCTCAATGTTGTCTCCACCACTTACTAAAAGTAATAGTGCATATTAAAAGTGTAAAAGTGTATGAAAAGCTTTATTTTAACTAATGGTAGATTTATAAAATATTTTGACTAATTAGTTAACATTTAGGGATAGGCCCATGACAAGGGTCTTAAATGCACACATGTTTACACAAAAAACAGTTTCGCAAATAAACGTATCGACATATCTTTTGTTTAAAATACCCCCTAATAATATCATTTTCATCAATTCCATCCATTATGCACTAACTTCATCAATATTGCACATTGACCCCGGATTCTTTTGAACAAATATATCACATTTCATAATTTATTGAAAAAAAAATCTTTTTTCCTTTAGAAAATAATTTATTTTCTGAATTTTTTTTCCGACGAGATTTAGGCGTTGACCGCGGGTCTCCGGCAATGACTTTTTTTTTTTAAACTATTCTTTCTGAATCTTTATTTTCGACCGGTCAACCGCCGCTGGTCTCCGTGGGTGACTTTTTTTTTTTAAACTTTTTTTTCTCTCTAAATTATTGTGTTAACAACAAAATTATTTCTGAAACAGTAATATTACTAATATATATATAAGGGCGAGGTTCAAACGAAGCAAGGCTTACGGTGGATAACTAGGCACTCAGAGACGAGGAAGGGCATCGTAATCGACGAAATGCTTCGGGGAGCTGAAAATAAGCATAGATCCGGAGATTCCCGAATAGGGCAACCTTTTGAACTGCTCCTGAATACATGGGCAGACAAGAGACAACCTGGCGAACTGAAACTTCTTAGTAGCCAGAGGAAAAGAATGAAAAAGCGATTCCCGGATATGCGGTGAAAACTACCAAGTTGGAGTACGGTAGTGGCAAAGGGAATTTCCGATAGAGTGTTGAAATGCGTAGAGATCGGAAAGAACACCTACGGGCACCTTTTAATGCATACGGTTCAAAAAAAATTGCGAAAAAAAATAATAACAATCAATGTATAGATTGCAGTTACGTCTTTTTATTTATTTTAATTTTCGACAAGTACCTGTAAAGGAACACGATCAACTGTCTATCGGAAGAAATTATCGTCTATTTTTTCAGTTTTATCACGAACACATCATCATTTACAACCAACGGCTCTTCAAACCCAATGTCCCAAACAACTCTTATTCCGAAACTGTTCTAAAACTCTTACTAATCCTCTGCAAAGTACTCGAGAGATTATTAAGCAATAATTGTTGTTTTGCACCCCTGCAATATTCACAGGCAGAAAAAATTCCAGTATATAGTCATCTTCGCCCGTAAAAGTAATCCTAAGGGTAATTGCAACTACAACATTTAATTTGTATTTTCGAGCATGATGAACATGCGGATATTTGCTTATATGATACTCCTTCACTTCATGTTAGAAAAATGGTATATTCAATTGAAGTGCTTTTCCGACCACACATTGCCCTTGCTCAAGAAAATACCATTTGCACGCACGTATAAATCCCTGTATGTGTGTATCGCTCGAATAACACAGGGATTCTTCTACACACAATACGGGTTTTCGTTCGAATTAAAATATTAGATTTTATGTCGTTCGTATTTTTTGGTTTCCGGAATATTCTTCGGTGTAGCTACAAGAGATCCATGTTAGAGCGAGGGGAAGTGGATGCGCGTGTCAAATTGTGCGCGAAACATCGATTTTTTCTGCTACAACTGCATTTTGATTCTTCGAGAAACTCTGCGTAAAGCAAATTCAATAAAAATGTTAGCAAAATGATTAGATTTGATGATTGAGGAATTGAGGAATTGAGGAATTGAGGAATTGAGATAATTGAGTGTAAACCTTGATTGAGACCTGGGGACAAATTTCAGGAGGCGCAAAGCTACTTAAATCAGCAGCCTTGAAAAATTATCAATAACCAAGAGTTACAAGAAAAAAAAAAGTTAGTTTTCTATCTTAAATAGAGTTCGATTGACAACTTAGAAAATAATGATAAATTACGATCAAGTTCGTGTGACTGCAACCAATGTTTAAAATTTACTCATCTTGATTAAATGTTAGATACACCTATAATATCTTATACTAGTTCATCTGAAATTTTCAATTCATATAATGATTATTAAGAAAAACTAGCTAGCTTTTTATTTGTGAAGCCTCCAAACAATAGGAATTTAATTTCTTCAAACAAGGAAGAAAATGTGATCCACGATGCCAAAAAATGAAATAAAATAAAGTGAGAAACAAAATTGTTGTGCACGGTAAATATTATCGATCTCCAAATCGAAATCGAGTTTCTCCTTAGTGGTGACAATCTCCAAAATAGCACAGCACGACCTGTCACCGTCAATCGAATCATCATCCTCAACATCGGCAAAGCAATCGAGCCCCGCACTTCATGATCAATAGCATGTTGTACCCTAAGGTACTCCTCTTTACTATAGTATACCACATTCGAAGTCCATTGCGGAACCTTGGAGATGAAAACCCTCTCACGAAGGCCCGGAAAACAACCGGGCCCCACTTCGACTGCGAACGTGAATATTCTAGAAACTTCTATGTACCCAAAAAGCGCCTGATCTAATAGAAACGGTTCCTCGCAAGTGCTCAAAATGTACTGATCATCGTTCTTCATCGGGACCCACAATTGGGCCATTATACCCCCACCAGAAAACTACTTGAAGAGAGATGCAGTGCCCTCAACATTTTCTCGTTGACCGATACCTTCAAAATTACATCGTTTTGACTTTCCATAAAATATTGTTCGAGAGATTGGATCGAATACGTGGAGGAAAGTATTTGATCTTGCGATTCGAAATTCATGAGGTCCAAGACGTTAACTCTGTTGTAGTCTATTGTAAGAGTAAATAACAACCACCAGCCTCAAAAGAGGAATTGTTATTTATAATTATAAGTTATAATTATAAATAACAATCTGCGTAAACGAAAAATACTTACTTGTTTGTAGAAAAGAGTAAATCACCCATAGCGCTATGTTGTCTCTACCACTTCCTGAAACTAATAGTCCGTTAGAATTCTATATGAATAACATATCTAATGCATTATCCAATTAGAGTTTCTAAATATGTTTCAGGAGGATGAATGTAATTACCGATACCACATGGACCTTAAAGTTATTTCATTATACCTGAGGGGTGTGGGTGTAATTTACCCATATATATATATATATTTGATAGTCCAGTAGACTTGAAATTTGGTAATATCAACAATACTAAGAATATCTAGGATTACAAGTCCATTTCTTATGCTTGTTTGATATTGTCATCTAATTTACTTGATTATTTGATGCATCCGACTTTCCTTAATATGATTGTTATAATTCATGTAAGAAGTGCTTGTTTCTTATTTTTGTAGTTTGTCCAACTACACTCAAAAGGATATGCCAACGACACGATATATTTATATAGATGGCCTTCTAGCAAGGTATGAAGTTTAACCGGTCACTGAAGAAAATATAAGTGTGCTCCAATCGGTTGAGGAATGGAAGGAGGATTAAAAATCTATTCAACAACGTGAATGCTCGTCTCTGCGGGCTCCATAATGCAAGAATTTGATCCGTGCACAATATTTTACTTCAACCCTAAAACCGATTATTGGGCGAAAAATCCAGAAGCAACTAGAGAAAATGCAACATCGTTTCCTCAATTTCTTGCATCGACTTCAAGTCTATTAATGTGAAAATGTAAGAAGGATTTTTTTTCGACGTGTGAAAAATTGTGATGAATTGAAGTTGGTTGGATTAGATACACGGGGACCGTCGTGGGCACCTAGTCCGATGACCATTCCTATGACGACTTGCCCTAATTCTCCTAAAGAATTCTTTTCTTTTAAGAGAATATAACCAACGAGAATTATGTGATGCCAATAATATCAAAGCAGATACTTCAGGATCTTATCTCTTCTCTAATTGGTCAAGTTAAAAAAATATCGATCTATGACACATGTAATGTGCACTACAAGAAACAATATCTTAGAAACAACTCCAATTTTCACATGATTAGACAAACAATGTTACCACTATATTTGTCACTAGGGGTGTATCATTAATTCTATATAGTGACCATGAAGTTTAAGAAATTCTCAATTAAAAATAAAATAAAAGAAGAACTTGAACATATGAGACAAAATACTTCATTTTTTGAGCTCAGATGCATCCTCGATCATTTAATCAAGCATATAGTTTTCGAGAAACCAAATCTAGGGGTAAATAGGTTCAAAGCAATGAACCTTTTGAATCTATTTTGAAGGAATTGGATTAATTGAAAAATAAAAGAATATGCCGACGACACGGTATATATAGACAAGGTTAACCGATAATTAAAGAAAATACCAAGTGTGCTCGAATCGGTTGAGGAATTAAGGAGGATTAAAATTCGATTCAACAACAGGAAGGCTCGTCTTTGCAGGCTCCATAGTCTCAAAATGATTGATGAATTAAAAAAAAATGATTTTACATTGCATTCTAAAAAAATACAACTAAAAATATTAAATTACCTTTATTAGTTTTAAAAATTCATTTGGGGTGCAATATGCATAGTTTATTGTGTTTCGATGGTGCAAGTGCTATTAATTTGTTTCGAGTATGCAAAATATCAAAATACCATATTTTAAGGGTGCAAATTGGGATTAAGCCTATTTACTCTGGAATCTTTTCCGCCGCCGGTTTCTGGCGTTGATTTTTTTTAGTGTTTTTTTTTACGCACGCCGCTAAACGTTGGCCGTAATTGTGTCGTCATTAGCAGTAATTATATTGTCACTGACAGTAAATTAATGTAATTATACTGTCACTGACAGTACATTAACGTAATTGTACTGCCGTTGACAGTACATTTATGTAATTGTACTGCCGTTGACAGTACAATTAGAGTCAACGACAATATAATAATTTTTTTGGTTATTTTTTTCCTTTAATTTTGTCTGATTTGTTGACAAGTACGTAAACGTAATTATATTTTTGTGTCATTGACAGTAAAATTTACTGTAAACACAATAATATCAATGTCAACCACATTAATATTAATTGTTTTTTGAATTTTTTGTTTTGTTTGAGTTATTAACGGAGTAACGTAATAATATTACTGTCTACAATTGTAATATTATTGTAAACACATTAATATTACTGTGGTTGTAATATACTTTTTTCCTTTGCTTTGATTAAAAAGGAAAAATAAAAATAAAACTGCAAAAATTATAAATTTTCTAAAGTACCCTTGGTGGGTTATTTTTATGTTGCGTGTAGGGTTATATTTAAAATATTTTCCTTTTATATATAAGATAAAATCTAATTAAAAGAAAAAAATAAAAAGAAATCAAAGTCCCTAAATAAACTCTATAAGTCCTTGCACAATAGATAAATAAAAAAAAAAGAAATGGATGTTGGTTAAGAAAAAAATAAAATTGCATTAATAATTTTTTTACATCGGTGATTAAATATTACAATAAGAAAACACACTTGAAATATATGGTAACATTTTTGTTTCAATCATAAAACAATTTATATAAAAAAGCAAATCTAATTGTGCAAATTCTACAGACCCAACCAAATCGGATTATCAAAATCAACTCTGTATTGCTCCGCCACCATTGCTTGTACACATTATCGGTGTATTATGGTGAGATTACGATGCATGCAGCGCACCTAGTCGGATGAGATTTCCTTACAATATATGCAGCTCACACGCTCCAGACACTGGTCACAATATATGCAGCTCACTGAGATTTCCTTACAATATGATCCCAACTCCGCAAAGAATTTGATTCGGATTCTTCTTTCACAAATATATTGTTGGACTGTACTGTAGTGAAATCAGATCCAACGCTAGGTCTCCTCTGAAGACGTTGGAATACCAATTTGTCAAACAATACGACTAACGTTAAAACAATTGTTGTGCCTCCATCGTTAACAAACAATGACTCCTTAGACATAAAACTAAATGAGTCTACAAAAGAAAAAATGTAAATGGCATAATAGGTTTATGAAAACAAAAAATACAATGGTCAACCCAAAAATCATAGAGATGAAAATTATATACGGCATATGGTTGGCATACGAGGAGTCATTGTGAACGGAAAATATGTCTGGATTGTACAAAAAAATCATAATCGTCGCAACTATTATGTGTTGTGAAATTTAAACATATGGTGTAAAATAAAAAAAAAAAATGTATTGTTTACCTATAGAAAGCAATTGCTTACGTTGAAAAATCTTGGTGATGAAGAAGAGGACGAAGAAAAAAAAGAGCAAATTAAAGACGACGAACAAAAAGAAAATGGGTTTCTCGCTGGAGTAAAATTTGTAATGGGGTTGAGATCATGGGGTTCTAACTTCTACCATGAGGAGTTAGTAGGGGTTAGAGTGGAGAAGGAAAATCCGAAAAAAAAAAATACAAAACTGAAAAGAAAAAAGTCAAGAAAAGGAGAAAAAAAAATGAAAAAATGAAAAATAACAAAAAGATGAGTAGATGGATAGTAAAATTGCATAAAGATAAGGAATTAGTTGGAGTGGAATTATACTACTACCCAAAAGAATAGGAAAGTATTCGTGCATTTTAAATTATGAATCGAACAAATATTATATTCTTAAATTATCAATTTATTAATTGATAAAATTACCCCTAGGTTTAGATTTAGGGTTTAGTTCAAAATATGTTTTTTTTCTATATATAAGGTTACTTATTTTACTGTGGATATACCTCGTAAAGAGTCCAGAAAATATAAAATATAAAAATTATAACTCTATTTGTAAGATTTTTAGTTCAACTTGAATCAGTGCAATCGAAATTTGTACGAGAGAATTATGCTCAAAATACTTAATTTTCTGTGTTGTTGCTTAATTTAATGACATATTTAATCTTGATGCAATTTGAACCTTATAAGATGTAAAATATGATAAGGTTATAGCTTACTTATAAGATGTTTTAACTTTGGAATTTTAAACACTATAGATTTTAGTTTCAAGTAATTGTTAAGAGTGTGTGGATGAAAAATGATCATTGAGTTTTTTAGATGCAGCCGGAAACATAATCAAAAATAAATTTTACTATCATTAATGAAATTTTCAATTTTAATATTATTATTATTATTATTATTATTATTATTAATGAAATTTTTATTATTATTAATGAAATTTTCAATTTTAATGAAATCTTTATTATTATTAATGAAATTTTCAATTTTAATATTTAATTTTTATTAACTCTTTTGTATTATTTGTTTCAGATAAAAAGTTGTCTCACTTTTTTATTGCCGTTCTATCCAAGTCCATTTAACTATATATAGCTGACAAGTCAAAATGACGTGTACTTTTGGATGACGGCGAATTTAATTGGCTATCTCAAAGAATTCATACTAATTACAATCAAGGACACAAGATTAACCCTACTTCAATTTACCCCTATATTTATGTTTTGAGTCTGAAATCATCAATTGATCATGCTACACCCCCTTCATACATAAGTATTCCACTGCATTTGGAAAATGTTATACACAAGTAATGCTTATGACACAATTGTACAAATGCTATTGGTTTTTAAGTGCTCCGATCCTTACACGGAGTTTATTTTGTTCGGTCTAAACGTTAAATTATTTTCAGTATAAAATTTATGGAATTTATAAATATAAAGTGGAACAAAAAAAAATCATCGGCCGGCAACAAAATTAGGTACGTAATGCATCCTAAAACCAACTATCTTTTTTTATTTTCTTCTTTTCTGAAAAAATGCATTACGTAGATCGTGTATAGAAACTTTTGAGATAGATGCGCTATATTAATTATGTTCACACTTCGTCATGTATACCGATACGTACATAATCGGGCTCGCAAAGATTCTCATCATCCTAGTGCATTAAACATTAGTATTAACTCTCACGATTTACTTTTTTTTTCTGAACCCTAGAATTATAGTATACTAAGTATTAGATTATGAGGGCCGCCTCTCAATCAAAAGAATATATCGTGTCTTGCTCAATCATCTAAGTACCCAATTATATTGCATTGCTATCGCAAGTTCTAGGAGTCTGTCGCAAGAACATCTAGAAAGACCACGCGCGCGAACACACACACACACATATAGTATTTTGGTGACGGACTACTAAAACGTCATAATCGACTTTGTGCATGCATGGGAGTCGTCATATTGTACCGTCTATTCAATTATATGTTTTACCATTACATGATTGTCATTAACATATGTTTGAGGTTGTTGACGGTGAATTTAATGAGATGCTTCGATGCCCTTGATGTAAGAAGTTCTACACCAAAATTGTGACAGCCAAACCACAAACGTTCGAATTAAACTAGTTTAATAAACCATGTTATGGTCTAGAAAATGTTTTTCAACCCTAAACATACAACCACCTAGCTAGGGTTTGTAGACGTAAATTATCACGAGTTACAATTAGAGCAAAGACTTCATTTTATCCTTGATTGCATTATAAGAGGTACTCCCAATTAAGGTAATGATTAATGAGTCTATAAGAATTGCATACTTGCATTGAATTTTACAATTTATAAAAAAAATCGAAAGAGATAATAGGGTGTACCAGATAATTAAGATAAACTTATAAATTATTTTTCCATCTTGCATGAATAGAAAGATCTATTGTAGCGCAAATTAAGCTTTCACGTAAATCGAATGTTTTAAAAATAAAGGAAGAGCTTCAAAGAAATGAATACGATAAAGGAACAAACAATTGAATGAAGTTAGAAGACATGCATTAATTTTCACGTAATAAAAAGGATACGATAAATGAACACACAACTTAATAAAGTTACGTGTAGATCGTAATAATGTGTTAGAAATGTTTTTGCATTATCAATCATTAGATAAACAACTAATAATTAAGGATAATTATATTTTAAATTCAAGTTGAAAAATTCCAAACATTTTCAATCAACAACTTATCTCCCTTCTCCATAGCTCTAATTTTCACTAGAAAAATACTTGAAGGGGCTAAGTCGTTACTAAAATATAATTCAGGGACCATGATGCAAATATCCCAAATAGTGAAATAGACAACCAGGAAAAATAATTGACCACCTTATATATAAATAATTGGCTATCTCAAAGAATTCATACTAATTACAATCAAGGACACAAGATTAACCCTACTTCAATTTACCCCTATATTTATGTTTTGAGTCTGAAATCATCAACTGATCATGCTACACCCCCTTCATACATAAGTATTCCACTGCATTTGGAAAATGTTATACACAAGTAATGCTTATGACACAATTGCACAAATGCAATTGGTTTTTAAGTGCTCCGATCCTTATACGTAATTTATTTTGTTCAGTCTAACCGTTAAATTACTTTTAGTATAAAATTTATGGAAGTTATAAATATAAAGTGGAAACGAAAAAAGCAAAAATCATCCGCCCGCAACGGCATTATACATAATGCATCCTAAAAAAACGCATTAATTATATCGTATATAGAAACTTTTGAGACAAATGCAATATATTAATTATGTTTATACTTAGACGTGTATAGCGAGATATATATATATATATATATATATATATATATATATATATATATATATATATATATATATATATATATATATATATATATATATATATATACATATATATATATATATATATATAATATTTAAAAAATTACGTCAACACGTGTAATTTAAAAGAAAGATTGAATTTTGAATTTTTTGACTCGAATTTTGAAAAATCTCTCAATTTATTATTTTTCACTTATAAAATACCCCCAATTCAATCTTCACCAATTCATTTCACAACCTTCATATTATTTAGTTTATTTCTCAATGTCTTAATCGTTTCAATTTTTCTAAAATTGTTTAGTGTTTTAATTCAACTTTTTTTTTCTTTTTGTGTGTAATTTTGAATTTTAAGTCAAGCTCAAGTTATTTTCAAATTTCAATTTACTTTTTTCTTTCTTTCTTGTAATTCATTGAGAAAAAAATGGAAAAAAAATGAAAAATTGATTATGACCCGGACCCGGACCCACCTGCCCACTGGTCAGCTTAGGGTCCCCCAAAAGTCGGACCCGGACCCGATGCGTGGCCGTGTCTATCTCTGGGGTGGTTGTAATTTACCCTAATAGATATTATTTCTTGTAAGTATTTTTTTTCTTGTCCAAAGTGTGATTATGCGCCTAGTTTCTGCTCTTTCATTTTATTGCGCAAGTTGTGACAAAACAAGTTGACTTGTTTTAGGATAGAACCGGCAATCACTTGGTTGAGGAAAATAACGGGTTACACAACTAAGTTTATTGTACTTTCTACCCTAGGATAAAGTTAAATACACTTTGTACCCCTAATAAAGAGCATGATGCAATCGCCTTACGGGACATTTTGGATAAATATGCACGGATCTGAGGCCAAGAAATCAATTATGATAAAACCACAATTATATTTGGCCCATCAACTTGTGAGGAAAATAAATCACCCATTCACAATATCCTAAATTTGGAGGTGGTGGATCGTCATGAAAAAATACTTGGGGCATGCCGGCGACTATGGGAACCACTAAAAAGCAAAACTTTAGCCATATTCGAGATAGAGTGTGGGCAAAAATTAGAGGATGGGATGAGAAATATTTGTCAAATGCTGGAAAAAAGGTGTTGATTAAGGCCATTCTACAAGCTATTCCGACCTATGTCATGAGGTGTTTCTTATTGCCTCAATGATTGCTTCAAAACACTGAGAAAGCGATGCGACGATATTGGTGAGGGAATGGTTCCAACCAAAAGATGACTTGGATCTTATGGAAAAAAAATATGCTTTGCCGAAGAGTTGGAAGGTATGGGGTTTCGAGACATGCGATGTTTTAATATTGCTCTTGTAGCTATACAACGATGGCGCATTATGACACAACCGGGACTTCTTTTATCGCGAATTATGAAAGCAAGATACTTTCCAAATGGAGAATTTTTTTCTCGGCTGACTATGGATAATGACTCTTTGCAACTTCGAGAAGTATTTAGGCCGTTCACGATCACATTTACTCAGGGCTCTGGAGAAGAATCGGAAATGGCTCAACAACCTCAATATGGATAGATCCATGGTTCACGGACAATGAGAAACGACGGGTTTTTACTAAATGACCCCCTTTTCGAACAAAGTTTCTGACCTTATTGATCCACTCTCTCATTCCTGGAAGATAACTCTCATTGAAAAGTATTTAAGGCCAGTTGATAGGGACCGAATTCTAGTTGTAGCAATTGGCAGCATAAACGTCAATGATAGCTGGATTTGGCACTTTACTAATCACTGAAAATTTTCGGTGAAGTCATGCAATCACAGCGTACTCTCAACCAAACTACCACCAAGAACGACCGTCGACCAGTCAACGAGAGGAACTTCTAACAGCGGGGTAGTGAATGCTCAATGGATAATAGTGTGGAATATTAATATTCCACCAAAGATTAAGATATTTCTTTGGCGTTTATGCTCGAACATACTTCCCACGCAGTTGGGATTGGCTCGGTGGAAAATCACACGTGACCCAACATGTTGGAGATGCGGGGTTAAGGCAGAATTGAACCAATGAGATTTGGAGTTGTTTTCCTCTCAATCAAGTTCCGGCTAAACGATCTCTATCCATATGGCAATGGATATGTACATTGCACCAACACTTGGATGAAGATTCTTACAATTTAGCAATCATTATTATGTGGAAAGTTTGGGAGATTAGGAATAAGGAAATTCGATCTAGAGTGTTTCATGAAAAGTCAAATTCCATCTTAAATTATGAACCGAACAATTATTATAGTCTTAAATTAGAGACTTATTAATCGACAAAATTGTCAATACGTTTAGATTTAGGGTTTAGTTCAAAATATCTTTCTTTTATACATAAGATTACTTGTTGTACGTTGATATACCTCTTAAAGAATCTGGGAAAATACAAAACATAAAAATTATAACTCTGTTTGTAAGATTTTTAGTGCACTTCAAATCAGTGCAATCGGAATTCGTACGAGAGAATTATGCTCAAAATACTTAATTTACTGTGTTGTTGCTTAATTTAATGACATGTATTTAATCTTGATCCAATATGAAGCTTATAAAATGTAAAATATGATAAGGTTCTAGCTTACTTATAAGATGTTTTCACTTTGGAATTTTAAACACTATACATTTTAGTTTCAAGTAAATTGTTAAGAGCGTGTGGATGAGAAAGGATCATTGAGTTTTTAAGATGCAGGAAGAAACATAATCAAAATAAATTTTACTATCAATTATTAATCGTTAATTGATCGATAAATCGTGTAAATAATTAGGGAAACAATTTGAAAATTTGCTACTGAAGCATGTTTATAACTTTTTAAAAATTGCAAAATGACTCATAAAGTATCCGACGGGTGTTCTTGAGTATCCAACACAAAATATGTCCAAAACACGTAAATATTAACAAGTTGAAGTTTTCGTGCTCCATAAGTTAAAAATAATAATGGAGATTAGGAATTTAATTTTGAAAACATTATTTAAATAAAACAGAATGTTCTTAATACATTAAAAAAAAAGGGTTTTAAGATATAGGTCCCTGGTGACAAAACTTATTAGAACTAAATGACGACCCCATCTAAATCTTTACTACAAGTCCTTTATAAAATTCATTTCGAAACTGCCCTTTATTAACAAAACTCATTATTTTTCATTGGACTTCAAAATTAAAAAAAATTGATTTTTTTTTGTTATAACAAAAAATATATTTTCTTTTTCATTTATAATTTTTTGCATAACAAAGATCTTATTGTTTTCATTTACTTTATATATTTTTAATACAAATATTTTTCTGATTTTTTGTGAAAAAAATCTGTTGTAGATTGTAGACAACCGTAGTACCACCTAGTAATTTGTCGTTATCTAAGTCTTGAATCCAACTTCACAATTAACACACGCTAAACATATATCATATCAGGTCACCCGTTGATATGGCTAATCATAATTAGGCCCATAACCCTAATTAGGATTAGGCCCAAAATTACTCTATTTTATCTAATTGTGTGTGAAAACTCAATTAGCATACATTTTACCCTTAAATGACAACATATTGTCCCACATCGGATTTCTACAAAAGTTCTACATATTCATCAACCTATAAATGTATGTTTCATTTGTCATAAGAAGGTACACTCTAATTTGGCAATTAATTATTGTTATTTTCTTATATTATTACATCTTCTGACTTGAGCGTCGGAGGATAATCGCCGGGCCAAACTCGGCGTGTCATCTAGTGTTTTAATTGTTTTATAGGAATTAGCGGGAAGATTCGTTGACTACCCTAAGACACGTGGCAGTGAACTTCGACATTCTCTATCGTTGCGAGCTCAAAGATCGTTGGGTTATTTTTCAATCCTCATTTGAGCAGCATCACCCGTAGTCACTCATAGTTAGTTGTAGACAACCATAGACTACTATAGTAATTCTGAAACCATAGTCACGTGTAGGAAACCGTAGACTACTATAGTTATTCTGAAACCCTAGATTCGTGGTTTTGAACCCTAGCGAGGATCTTTTTATTCACAGCACCATCAGATACTCATAGACAACTATAGTCATTAAAGAAACCCTAGTTTTGCCCTTTTGAATCCTAGCGCCGATAGCAAGCGGCAACCACCGTCGAGCCGTCCTCGTCGAGTAAGCAACGACGAAGCTCCACATACCATGAATTCACCTCATCCCGCCGTAGTCACCACCCAAAACGTGCAACGAGCAAATCGCCACCATAGAAACACCTCACCAATCATTCCATGACACCACGCACACAAAAATGATGGTGCATCGATTGCAGATCCATTAACTTGACAGCAACAAAAACTTTGTTTTCTATTTGTGCTATTTAATTAATTATGTTTTTCTTCGGATAAAAATAAAATAAAATTGGTGGAGTTGTGATGTGGGGTGTGAAAGTTGTTTGACGAATTCAAAGTCCAACCTGTAATGCGTGTTTCTCCATTCCTGATTGTTGTAAAGTAAACAAAAATAGCATCACTCCATCAATTCTTGCTGCCGGTTGCAGATCCGTTTCTCACCGTCGCAAAACTTGAAAAACTCAGATTTATTAAAAGTGAGAGGAAAATAAAGAAACAAAGCGTAAGAGAGAAGAGGTTGGGCGACACAAAATAATAGAGAAAGAGAGAGACACGGAAGGGGAGTAGTTAGGGCCGCGGAAAAGAGAGAGAAGAGAAGAAGGAGAGTGAGAGAAAAACGTAATATATATTAAAGGTATTTTTGGGTTAAAAAAAATTAGAAGGATGTATGTCAATTTTTGTTTTTAATTAAGAATTTAGTTAAAAGATTGAGGTTGTCCCCTACATCTAATTAGGTTTGATATTAGGGAGTGTCAAACATATTACCCTTAAAAAAATATAAAATATAAAATATAAAATATAAGAACCAACAAAAATGGCAATTAGTAGTTAATTCGAATTTATCAAAAAATTAAAGACGAGGCCATGCATAAATTATCGTCGGGCTTTTTCTTGAGAAAAAATTGCATTTAAAAAAAAATAATATAATATAGGTAAAAAAGCTATATTTTTATTATTAATGAAATTTTCTATATTAATATTTATTTTTTAGGGATCATTACAAATAAGCCCATCAATTGGTACTTATTCGTAAAAAGATCCAAAGAAAAAACTCCTTTACAAATATGTCCACACATGGTCAAGATTTTTGTAAAAGACTAAAATAGCCCCTCATACTTTAATATGCTCCAATATCATCCTTAATTAGTTTAACCTCAATTTGATCCTAAATTTCACAAATTATTCAATCTTGACCCAAAACTTTTTTTTTCAAAAAAAATATTTTGCTGCCGGATTTCGGCGTTGTCTTTTCGATTTTTTTTTTCTTTTTCTTCTGTAACAATTTTTTTCTTCGTTTAAACAACAATATTGTTGTGATTGACAATAATATTAACTATATTATCGTTAAACACTGTAAAATTAACTATACTACAGTTTTACACAGTAATATTGTTATATTAGTCTCTAGCACAGTAATATTAACACAACAAAACTCATTATTATTGTGTAATAGAGTAATATTACTACGTTGACTGTTCAACAAATATAAACATAATAAAAAACCAAAAGAATTAATATTATTGTGAGTGACTGTAATATTACTATAACAACAGTAATATTACCGTCAACCACAGTAATACTATTACGTTACTTCGTGAATAACTCAAACAAACAAAAAAAATCCAAACAATATAATAATATTGATGTTTGACAGCAATATTACTATAACAACAATAATATTATTGTCAACCACAGTAATATTATTGTGTTTAGAGTAATATTACAATAATAGACTGTAATATTATTACGTTACTCCGTGAATAACTCAAACAAAACAAAAAATCCAAAAAAATAATAATATTGATGTTGTTGACAGTAATATTATTGTGTTTACAGTTTATTTCACAGTCAACGTCAGTAATATAATTACGTTGACTTGTCAACAAATCAAACAAAATAAAAATAAATAACAAAAAATAAAAAATAATAATATTACGTTAATTTACTGTCAACGGCAGAACAATTACATAAATGTATTGTCAACGGCAATACAATTACGTTAATTAACTGCCATTGACAGTATAATTATGTTAATTTACTGTCAGTGACAACACAATTACGGGTCAACGTTTAACGGCGGACGTAAAAAAAATAAATAAATAAATAAAAACTTAAAAAAAACTAAAAAAGTCAAATAAAAAGTTGTCTTATTTTTTTCGTTGCCGTTTCTATCCAGAGTCCATTTAACTATAGTTGACAAGTCAGAATGAGCTGTACTTTTGGATGAAGGCGAATTTAATTGGCTGTCTCAAAGAATTCATATTAATTACAATCAAGGACATAAGATTAACCCTACTTCATTTTCACCACTATATTTATGTTTTTGAGTCTGAAATCATCAATTGATCATGCTACACCCCCTTCATACATAAGTATTCCACTGCATTTGGAAAATGTTGTACACAAGTAATGCTTATGACACAATTGCACAAATGCAATTGGTTTTTAGGTGCTCCGATCCTTATACGGAATTTATTTTGTTCAGTCTAACCGTTAAATTACTTTTGGTATAAAATTTATGGAAGTTATAAATATAAAGTGGAAATAAAAAAAAAAAAAATTATCCACCCGCAACGGCATTATACGTAACGCATCCTAAAACCAATTGGTTTTCTTTTCTTCTTTTCTAAAAAAAACGCATTAATTATATCGTATATAGAAACTTTTGAGACAGATGCAATATATTAATGATGTTTATACTTAGACGTGTATAGCGATATATTAATTATGATTATTCTTAGATAGATGCAATATATTAATTAATTATGTTTATACTTAGACGTGTATAGCGATACGTACATAATCGGGCTCACAAAGATTCTCATGATCCTACAAACACCTAGCCACGAGTTACAATTACAGAAAATATTTAGTTTTATCCTTGATTATATTATAAAAGGTAGTTTCGATTAATGTACGTAATGATTACGTCTATAAGAATTGCGCACTCGCATTGAATTTTACAATTAAGGAATTCGAAAGAGAGAATACGGTGTGCCAGATAATAAAGATAAACTTATAAATTATTTTTCCGTGCAGCATGAATAGATCAAAGATCTATTTTAGCGTAAATTAAGCTTTCACGTAAACCGAATGGTAAAAAAGAAAGGAAGCGCCTCAAAGAAACGAATACAATAAAGGAACAAACAACTGAATGAAGTCAGTATAGAGCCGCGTAATGCTAAGTTAGAAGACATGCTTTAATTTTGACGTAATATTGTTTTTAATATAAAGAAAACGCTCACAGAAACGGACACGATAAATGAACACACAACTTAATAAAGTTACGTGTAGATCGTAATAAACGGACACGATAAGTAAACAACTAATAATTAAGGATTATTATATCTTAAATTCAAGTTGAAAAATTTCCAACCATTTTCAAAAAGCAACTTATCTCCCTTGTCCCTTGCTCTAATTTTCACAAAAAAAATACTTGAAGGGGCTAAATCGTTACTAAAATATAATTCAGGGACCATGGTGCAAATATCCCAAAATGGACAACCAGGAAAAATAATTGACCACCTTATATATACATAATTGCCTCATCATTACCAACATCCAGGGTACAAAGACGATTCCTCGATTTGCACCTTCGATTTCGACCGGACCCTCTTCCGTGTCGTGGACCTACCCGACTTCCAGGGTCCGGTTCTCAAAACAGTTAGTTTGGGAGTGTTGGACGACACTCTATGCGCGTCGTTCGCTTCTCCTGACGATACCTATCTGGAGTTGTGGTCGGCTAAGACGATTGACAACTGTGGGGCCCGTGGTGTAGAGACGGCTTGGAAGATGCTTCACCGTATAAGTATCAATACTTCGACGGCTGTGCTTGAAAATAACGGTAGGGTTTGGAATAGGGGTGCGTATCGACCGGTAATGCATGTGGAAAACAATAAGATACTGATGCATGATCGGAGGACCAATTTCCGTTTGTACGATGTCGTGACGGGGAGCGAGACTGTGTTCCCTCTTCTGGAGGACATAAACGATAATGACGAGGATGCTGACGATGATGATGATGATGGGCATCCGGTCGCCGTGCAAGTGGTTTCTCTTGTACCCAACATTATTTGCCTGAAGGAGACGTTGAACATACAGGAAGGCAACATTAGGGTTTTGCGCACCGAATCGAGGTAATTCATTTCGATTTAATGAATAATTTTCTATTAAAGCTACTGCTTGAGCTACTGACTCACACACACACACACACACTATATATATATATATATATATATATATATATATATATATATATATGTGTGTGTGTGTGTGTGTGTGTGTGTGTGTGTGTGTGTGTGTGTGTGAAAATATTTCATGTTCTATATATGTGGATTTGATGTGCATTGTTTTCACATGTTGAAAGAATATCAAGTGAAGCTTAGTTCCTATATATATTCACTATTTTATGTAAATTTTCTAACATGAAAATATTTCATGTTCTATATATGATTTTTCTATATCTTCGGGTATTTGAATATAAATGAACGAATGTGTTAATTATAGAATGAATAGTAATAGAAATTTAATCATGGTCTTCCATATTAGGAAATTAGAAGATTAAATGAGTAGTTAAGACGTTTAAGTAAAACGCCTAACACTTTCGATGCTCGTAAAACGGAATTATATACGTCCCTTTTTAAATCGTTTACCACATTTCTATCACAAAATACTAAGGAGAATTGAATGTATTATGTAGGAGGACAACAAGAAGACAAGGTGCCAGATTTAGAGGTATCTCAGCGTCAACAGGCGAAAGCTCCCGACGACGGAGTTATAAAAGAAGATGAGGGTGAACCATACCACCGAGTGGTTCAGTTATTTATTTATAATATTATAACTTATTAACATTGTTTTTTTAAGTTTACTTATTGTGAAAACTATATCATTAAATTTATTGTTATAATTAAAAACTTCTGCATATATGTTTGTTCGTGTATGTTTGTTCATGAGTGTAACACCTTCATTTTACGTTTTCATGGTTACACAAAAGGTGAAAGTTGTCGATGTGGGACTAAGTATTAATATCTTAGTTCAACGTAGGAGTGTGGACGAAATGCATATTGTGTGCGTATTTGTATATAGAAAATAAATTAAATAAAATAGTGACGCCTGGATGAATGGTTGGAGAAAAATTCAGATGCAGGCGGATAATTCAGAAATGGTGACGATTTTCAAGAACACGCGGCTCTTCTTCTCTACAGAATCAAGACTTGATAGTCCATATTCAAAAACCCTTACAAAAGGATTGGGAAGTGCAACTTCTACACGTATATAGAGAAGTGAATGTGTGATAATTGACCATCTAGCAAACATGGTGTTGGGGCTAAATACCTAACACACAAGTGTACGTATCGCAAACAAGTAGTAAAAGTGGACTCGTGAGAGTCGGATGTCGATCCCATAGGGAATACTCAAATTATCTAATCCTAAGTACCAAATTCTAACAATTATGATTTTTATTCAGCCTACGCAAAGTTATCAAATTTAATCAACTAAATAATTAAACTAATTATGAAAGCAATTAAACACGAGAAAATATCAATAAAAACGGACCTAGGATTTTATCTTCCCCTATGCATGAATTGCTCACCCAAAACCCCTCAATTATGAAATATATGATTCATGATTATTAACCCGATGCACTAATTTACTCATAACCCGCTGTCGCGTGTATTATGAGTCTATTATTCATAAATGGTTCACTATATGTCTATTCAAACAAATTATGAATAAAGCATTAACTAACAAGTTTCGTAAATGGCTACCTAAGGTGATATCTGTATGTCTACGACACCACATGCAATTGACACACTCATCCGGTGAAAACTACTCGAAGGTTCTTCTACTTACCGTCTAATTATCAAAATAGCTCTGTCGAGTCAATCCCAATAATCACAGATAAAGCACATAAATTGATCAGGTTCATGCACTAACAATCATAACAAGTAGAAGAAATAATCATAAAATCATAATTGCATAATCTCAAGAAAACGGGTTCACCATCCCCACATAGGGTTCCAACAAAATCCTAGATTAAAAACTTAGCTACTCATGTTCTCAACGAAAAACATAATAAAAATATAAAAATACATAGATTAAGAAAAGATAGATAAAAGAAGAATTGTGATGAAGTTTTGTCAATTCTTCGTCTTCGATTCTTCGTTCTCTCGCTCCCCTCGCTCCAAGGTTGTGTCAAAAAGTCCTTTAATTCGTGCTTGGTTTGCCCTTAAATAGATGTCCCAACTTGGTAGATGATTTTAGGTTTCCTTGTGTGATTAAAAGTCCAAAATTGTCTCCAGCGTGTTTTGGCGCGGCCGCGCGAAAATCAGTGCAATTCTCACACGGCCGCGCGAGAATCGCCGAAACCTTCTGCCCAAGTTCTGCAGTTGGCACGGCCGTACCAGTTTTAGGTGTAAATTTGGGACGGCCGTCCCGTGCTAATTTCTTCATATTTTTGATTATTTCACTTTTGGCCCATATTTTCTCCAAAACTGCAGTTTTGACCCCAAACTTTTCCAATTCTTCAGTTTGTACCTAAAATACAATAAATCAACTTTTTAAGCACCAATTATCGTTAAATCACACCAAAAACTCAAATAAAAAGATACGATAAAGTGTAAAAATATACACTTAACACACCCCCAAACTTGATCTTTTGTTTGTCCTCAAGCAAAAACTAGCAACTTTCACAGCATCACTCTCAACAACTGCCTCTCATCACATAGATTAATGGTCAACTTTCATTTTTTTCAGAACTTGCAATTATCATAACAATTCTCAAAAAATTACAAGCTCGTAATTCAAAGATACGTATTCACTCACCATTGCTAAAAACCACAAACCATGCTATCGCTTTAAGTATCCCATATTTGTACATTGAAAATGGAGAAAATTTATACTTACATAATAATATTCAACTCCAAAGACTCACCAAATTTCTTTACTCGGCTAGTATCAAATAATTGACCTATTGGGATCATTGGGACTTTTTGGCTTTCAAATGTTGGGCTTTTTGGTTCGAGGTAGGAGATATGGGTATAGGTGGCTATGCTTCTTGAATTGAGGTGATTACGCCAAATTTTGAAAGATAGGCGTTTGAAACAATGAATTCACCTATAAGGACTTTAATACACTCGATTCTTAAGAGTTCAAAAGTCTCCACTTTTGCTCTTAAGACAATGGATAGAGGTTTCAAAACAATTCAACAACTATGTGGCATTTGGTGAAACCCTGGTGGAACATTCTCTGGATTCCTCACTGGATTCTCTGAAGTATTACCATGAGCCATAGGTTCCTTTCCTTTGCTCCCATTCATAGATCTGACCACTTCACTCATTAATCTATGTATATCCTCCATTCTCTGGCTGGTTTCAATCCTATTTCTCCCCATCTCCTCCCTCAACCCTGCCAGATCTGCTTGCATCTTCATGTTGAAAGTCATCTGCTCATCCACGAACACCTCTGCTTCTGTCCTCGTGTTATCACTTGATCCAGTTCTAACATGGCTCCTCGTCATCATGAATGAGAGGCAGATCCAGGAAAGACTGCTCTAGATACCAAATGTCACGAATCACTCTTAATAAACAAACAAACTTTCGAATTAATTATTGAAATTTCGGGTGAAAGATTGATTCATTCAAGTGCAAAGTAGGGTTTACAATCTTTGAAGAAAAGAAGAACAAACTTGGAGACAAGGAACCAAAACTCTACCTTATCTCTACATTAACTAAGCTAGACTAGAGTACTGATAATGCTTGCCAACCCCTCGTGTTTATCTGCCCATTTATAGAAATAAAGCAACGGCTTTCTCTCTTAGCTCAGAACACGTTGTGCATGTGATGATGCCCATGTTGCTTGCTCAAAACATCGTCGTCTGACTCTCCCATCCCATTTAAAGAAAATGTAATAAAAATAAAAGTGCGAACGCGTTTTAATAAGTTAAAACGACGTCGTTTGAAACATAATAAGAGAAAATTAAAAACGGGTAATTCCGTTACAACCCTAATCTTATTTTTTAATTTTCTAGTCCTGCTGCTTTCTCGTTTCTCTCTTTTCTTCTTTGTATTCTCTCTTCTCTGTTTTTTTTCTTTGTTTTCTTGATGGGGTGATTAGCGACAGCGGCAAAGGGAGATGGGTAAGGACTGCCGCCGCTTCTGGCGAGCATGACGCAGGGGGGGAGGGGGGGGGGGGGGAGGTAAGCTCGTCATCTCCCAATTTAATTTGCCACCGACGCTTCGATCGTCTGGATAATTTCTTCCACAAGCCGAGGATAGCGCTGCTGCTAGGTTGATCAAGAAATTCGATACGACAAGATTTGTTGAGCGGCAGCGCAGAACGATCAAGAGCCATTGAAATTGTTGATCAGTGAGAGAGATATTTCATCAATTGTTGAGAGAGAGAGAGTGAGCTTTTGGAAAAAGGCGTCTTCTATTATATATTATATTGATGTACTGTATATATATATTAAGTGATGGTGAGAAACAATTCTTGTTAAGGATTGGTTGAATTGTGCGGTGCAACGGTGTGGTGACGATAGGGAGTCTGATCTATGGTTTTTTTGGTGGATCCGGGCGGAGGACGGCGCTTGTAGAGAAATTCGTGCATGCTAGAACCTTATTCGATTATGTACATGTTCAATAGCCGATTAAGCTAATCGACTATGCTCTGGTAGTCGATTAAGGTTGATCGACTCCAATTTTTTTTTTTGGATTCTTTTTTTATTGATTCCAAGTGTATAAATCAATTATAATGTTTATATTTTTTTTTTTTTTTTTGTAAAATATAGTTGATATTGCATTTTTTTCACAGTTGTGATTTGTTATGTTTAGTAGCAGATTCTTAATCGACTATGCTTCATCGTAATCGATTAATATACCTGGTATAGAAAAAATAAAATTAGAAAACAAAAAAAAATAAAAAATTTCCTTAATCGACTATGAAGCATAGTCGATTAAGGCTACGATCGACTATGAAGCTCGTCGTCTCCCAATTTAATCTGCCACCGACTCTTCGATCGTCTGGATAATTTCTTCCACAAGCCAACGATAGCGCTGCTGCTAGGTTGATCAAGAAATTCGAAACGACAGGATTTCTTGAGCGGCGGCGTAGAACGATCAAGAGCCATTGAAATTGTTGATCAGAGAGAGATATTTCATAAATTGTTGAGAGAGAGAGAAAGCTTTTGGAAAAAGGCGTCTTCTATTATATATTATATTGATATACTGTATGTATATATTAAGTGATGGTGAGAAACAGTTCTTGTTAAGGATTGGTTGAATTGTGTGGTGCAACGGTGAGGTGACGATAGGGAGTCTGATCTATGGTTTTTTGGTGGATCCGGGCGGAGGACGGCGCGTGTAGAGAAATTTGCGCAGGCTAGAACCTTATTCGACTATGTACATGTTCAATAGTCGATTAAGCTAATCGACTATGCTCTGGTAGTCGATTAAGGTTGATCGACTCCAATTTTTTTTTTTTTTTGGATTCTTTGTTTATTGATTCCAAGTGTATAAATCAATTATAATGTTTGTATTTTTTTTTTTTTTTTTTTTTTGTAAAATAGAGTTGATTTTGCATTTTTTCGCACTTGTGATTTGTTATGTTTAGTAGCAGATTCTTAATCGATTGTGCTTCATCATAATCGATTAATATACCTGGTATAGAAAAAATAAAATTAAAAAACAAAAATAAAATCAAAAATTTCCTTAATCGACTATGAAGCATAGTCGATTAAGGCTCCGATCGACTATGAAGCTCGTTGTCTCCCAATTTAATCTGCCACCGACGCTTCGATCGTCTGGATAATTTCTTCCACAAGCCGACGATAGCACTGCTGCTAGGTTGATCAAGAAATTCGAAACGACAGGATTTCTTGAGCGGCGGCGCAGAATGATCAAGAAACATTGAAATTGTTGATCAGGGAGAGAGATATTTCATAAATTGTTGAGAGAGAGAGTGAGCTTTTGGAGAAACGTATTCTATTATATATTATATTGAGATACTGTATGTATATATTAAGTGATGGTGAGAAACAATTCTTGTTAAGGATTGGTTGAATTGTGTGGTTCAACGGTGTGGTGACGATAGGGAGTCTGATATATGGTTTTTTGGTGGATCCGGGCGAAGGACGGCGCGTGTAGAGAAATTCGCGCAAACCTTATTCGACTATGTACATGTTCAATAGTCGATTAAGCTAATCGACTATGCTCTGCTAGTCGATTAAGGTTGATCGACTCCAATTTTTTTTTAGATTATTTCTTTATTGATTCCAAGTGTATAAATCAATAATAATGTTTGTATTTTTTTTTGTTTTTTTTGTAAAATAGAGTTGATTTTGCATTTTTTCGCACTTGCCGCTTGCTATCGGCGCTAGGATTCAAAAGGGCAAAACTAGGGTTTCTTTAATGACTATAGTTGTCTATGAGTATCTGACGGCGCTGTGAATAAAAAGATCCACGCTAGGGTTCAAAACCACGAATCTAGGGTTTCAGAATATAACTAACGGTTTCCTACACGTGACTATGGTTTCAGAATTACTATAGTAGTCTATGGTTGTTTACAACTAACTATGAGTGACTACGGGTGATGCTGCTCCAATGAGGATTGAACAACCCAACAATCTTTGAGATCGCAATGGTAGAGAATGTCGAAGGTCACTGCCACGTGTCTTGGGGTAGTCAACGAATCTTCCCTCTAATTCCTATAAAACAATTGAAACACTAGATGACACGCCGGGTTTGGCCCGGCCATTATCCTCCGACGCTCAAGTCAGAAGATGTAATAATATAAGCAAATAATAATAATTAATTGCCAAATTAGAGTGTACCTTCTTATGAGAAATGAAACATACATTTATAGGTGGATGAATAGGTAAAACTTTTGTAGAAATCCGATGTGGGACAATATGTTGTCATTTAAGGGTAAAATGTATGCTAATTGAGTTTTCACACACAATTGGATAAAATAGAGTAATTTTGGGCCTAATCCTCATTAGGGTTATGGGCGTAATTATGATTAGCCATATCAACGGGTGACCAGATATGATATATGTTTAGAGTGTGTTAATTGTGAAATTGGATTCAAGACTTAGATGACGACAAATTACTAGGTGGTACTACGGCTGTCTACAATCTACAACAGATTGTTTTCACAAAAAATCAGAAAAATATTTTTATTAAAAATATATAAAGTAAATGAAAACAATAAGATCTTTGTTATGCAAAAAATTATAAATGAAAAAAGAAAATATATTTGTTGTTATAACAAAAAAAAATCAATTTTTTTATTTTGAAGTCCAGTGAAAAATAATGAATTTTGTTAATAAAGGGCAGTTTCGAAATGAATTTTATAAAGGACTTGTAGCAAAGATTTAGATGGGGTCGTCATTTAGTTCTAATAAGTTTTGTCACCAGGGACCTATATCTTAAGACCCCTTTTTTTAATGTATTAAGAGCATTATGTTTTATTTAAATAATGTTTTCAAAATTAAATTCCTAATCTCCATTATTATTTTTAACTTATGGAGCACGAAAACTTCAACTTGTTAACGTTTCCGTGTTTTGGACATATTTTGTGTTGGATACTCAAGAACACCCGTCGGATACCTTATGGGTCATTTTGCAATTTTTAAAAAGTTATAAACATGCTTTAGTAGCAAATTTTCAAATTGTTTTCCTAATTATTTACACGATTTATCGATCAATTAACAATTGATAATTGATAGTAAAATTTATTTTGATTATATTTCTCCCTTCATCTTAAAAACTCAATGATCCTTTCTCATCCACACGCTCTTAACAATTTACTTGAAACTAAAATGTAAAATGTTTAAAATTCTAAAGTGAAAACTATAGGAAGAATAGAATAGGAGAAACAGAGAAATAATAATGCGTAATAGAAACCCCCATTATGTTATGGGTTGATTACATAGAATATATATAGAGAAATATTGCAAGGTAATAGAGTTTGACTAGATAACTAAATCCTAACTAATCTAGGTAACCGAATCATACTAGAATCCTAATATTAGGAGAATTCTATAATATAATATTCTCTAACACGCCCCCGCAGTCGAAACGTGACGAACGTGAAGACTGGACAATCACTTGCTAGCACGCTCCCGCAGTCGGAACGAATAAACTTCAAAACGAATAAACTTCAAACGTGAAGACTGGACAGAAACCGCGAAACACATCGCTAGAGAATTCCTCTGTTGAAATATCTGCCAAATTTAAAAAAAAAAAAGATAATAATAATAATAACGGGTAATTTTTTTTTTTTTTTTTTATCGAGATAGAGAGAAAAGATGAGAGAGGGGTCGCCGGCCATGGAGAAGAAGAGAGGCAGCGGCTAGGTTTTAGGCCATGGAGAAGAAGAAAGAAGAAAAATATAGAGAACATACACCACCGAGAGAGGGAGAAAATTCGGTTTGGTGGTCGCCGGCCATTGAGAAGAAGAGAAGCGGCGGCTAGGTTTTAGGCCATGGAGAAGAAGAAGAAGAAGATAGAAAAAAAGAGATAGAGAACCACCGGGGGAGGGAGAAAATTTGGGTGGTGTTTATAGAAAAGATAAAAAAAGGAAAGATATTAGAAGTACCACCACCGGGGGAGGGAGAAAATTGGGTGGTCACCGCCATGGAGAAGAAAGGCGGCTAGGTTAAAAAACCTGGTGCTCTGATACCGTATAGGAAGAATAGAATAGGAGAAACAGAGAAATAATAATGCGTAATAGAAACCCCCATTATGTTATGGGTTGATTACATGGAATATATATAGAGAAATATTGCAAGGTAATAGAGTTTGACTAGATAATTAAATCCTAACTAATCTAGGTAACCGAATCATACTAGAATCCTAATATTAGGAGAATTCTATAATATAATATTCTCTAACAAAAACATCTTATAAGTAAGCTAGAACCTTATCATATTTTACATTTTATAAGGTTCATATTGCATGAAGATTAAATACATGTCATTAAATTAAGCAACACCACAGTAAATTAAGTATTTTGAGCATAATTCTCTCGTATGAATTCCGGTTGCATTGATTTGAAGTGCACTAAAAATCTTACAAACAGAGTTATAATTTTTATGTTTTGTATTTTCCCAAATTCTTTAAGAGGTATATCAACGTACAACAAGTAATGATATGTATAAAAGAAAGATATTTTGAAATAAACCCTAAATCTAAACGTATGGACAATTTTGTCGATTAATAAGTCTCTAATTTAAGACTATAATAATTGTTCGGTTCATAATTTAAGACGGAATTTGACTTTTCATGAAACACTCTAGATAACTCTTGCACCAAGCTAAAACATCACCCATTCTCATAATCTCCTCACGTTGAATTTCCTTATTCCTAATCTCCCAAACTTTCCACATAATAATGATTGCTAAATTGTAAGAATCTTCATCCATGTGTTGGTGCAATGTACATATCCATTGGCATATGGATAGAGATCGTTTAGCCGGAACTTGATGGAGAGGAAAACAACTCCAAATCTCATGGGCTCAATTCTGCCTTAACCCCGCATCTCCAACATGTTGGGTCACGTGTGATTTTCCACCGAGCGAATCCCAACTGTGTGGGAAGTATGTTCGAGCATAAACGCCAAAGAAAGATCTTAATCTTTGGTGGAATATTAATATTCCACACTACTATCCATTGAGCATTCACTACCCCGCTGTTAGAAGTGCTTTTCGTTGACTGGTCGTTCCTCGTGGTAGTTTGGGTTGAGAGTACGCTATGATTGCATGACTTCACCGGAAATATTCAGTGATTAGTAAAGTGCCAAATCCACCTATCATTGACGTTAATGCTGCCAATTGCTACAACTAGAATTCGGTCCCTATCAACTAGCCTAAAATACTTTTCAATGATAGTTATCTTCCAGGAATGAGAGAGTGGAACTTTGTTCGAAAAGGGGTTCATTTAGTGAAAACCCGTCATTTCTCATTGTCCGTCAACCATGGATCCATCCATATTGAGGTTGTTGAGCCAGTTCCGATTCTTCTCCAGAGCCCTGAGTAAATGTGATCGTGAACGGCCTAAATACTTCTCGAAGTTGCAAAGAGTCATTATCCATAGTCAGCCGAGAAAAAAAATCTCCATTTGGAAAGTATCTTGGTTTCATAATTCGCGAGAAAAGAAGTCCCGGTTGTGTCATAATGCGCCATCGTTGTTTAGCTACAAGAGCAATATTAAAACATCGCATGTCTCGAAACCCCATACCTTCCAACTCTTCGGCAAAGCATATGTTTTTTCCATAAGACCCAAGTCATCTTTTGGTTGGAACCATTCCCTCACCAATATCCTCGCATCGCTTTCTCAGTGTTTTGAAGCAATCATTGAGGCAATAAGAAACACCTCATGACATAGGACGGAATAGCTTGTAGAATCGCCTTAATCAACACCTTTTTTCCAGCATTTGATAAATATTTCTCATCCCATCCTCTAATTTTTGCCCACACTCTATCTCGAATATGGCTAAAATTTTGCTTTTTAGTGGTTCCCATAGTCGCCGGCATGCCAAAGTATTTTTTCATGACGATCCACCACCTCCAAATTTAGGTATTGTGAATAGCTGCTTTCTTTTCCTCACAAGTTGATGGGCCAAATATAATTGTGGTTTTATCATAATTGATTTCTTGGCCTGAGATCCGTGCATATTTATCCAAAATGTCCCGTAAGGCGATTGCATAATGCTCTTTAGGGGTACAAAGTGTATTTAACTTTATCCTAGGGTAGACTTAGTTGTGTAACCCGTTATTTTCCTCAACCAAGTGAATACCGGTTCTATCCTAAAACAAGTCAACTTGTTTTGTCCCAACTTGCGCAACAAACTGAAAGAGCAGAAACTAGGCGCATAATCACACTTCGGACAAGAAAAAAAATACTTACAACAAATAATATCTATTAGGGTAAATTACAACAATCCCCAAAGATAGACACGGCTACGTATCGGGTCCGGGTCAGACTTTTGGGGGACCCTAAGCTGACCAGTGGGCAGGTGGGTCCGGGTCCGGGTCATAATCAGTTTTTCATTTATTTTTTATTTTCTTTTCTCAATGAATTACAAGAAAGAAAGAAAAAAGTAAATTGAAATTTGAAAAAAACTTGAGCTTAACTTTAAATTCAAAATTACACACAAAAAAAAAAAGTTGAATTAAAACACCAAACAATTTTAGAAAAATTGAAACGATTAAGACTTTTGAGAAATAAACTAAATAATATGAAGATTGTGAAATGAATTGGTGAAGATTGGATTGGGGGCATTTATAAGTGAAAATAATAATTGAAAGATTTTTAAAAATTCTCAGTAAAAAAAATTCAAAATTCAATCTTTCTTTAAAATTACACGGGTTGACGTAATTTTTTTATATTATATCTATATATATATATATATATATA
>NW_012193028.1:1522565-1563795 GCF_000504015.1 Erythranthe guttata | reverse complement strand
GTGTGTGTGTGTGTGTGTGTGTGAGTCAGTAGCTCAATCAGTAGCTTTAATAGAAAATTATTCATTAAATCGAAATGAATTACCTCGATTCGGTGCGCAAAACCCTAATGTTGCCTTCCTGTATGTTCAACGTCTCCTGCAGGCAAATAATGTTGGGTACAAGAGAAACCACTTGCACGGCGACCGGATGCCCATCATCATCATCATCGTCAGCATCCTCGTCATTATCGTTTATGTCCTCCAGAAGAGGGAACACAGTCTCGCTCCCCGTCACGACATCGTACAAACGGAAATTGGTCCTCCGATCATGCATCAGTATCTTATTGTTTTCCACATGCATTACCGGTCGATACGCACCCCTATTCCAAACCCTACCGTTATTTTCAAGCACAGCCGTCGAAGTATTGATACTTATACGGTGAAGCATCTTCCAAGCCGTCTCTACACCACGGGCCCCACAGTTGTCAATCGTCTTAGCCGACCACAACTCCAGATAGGTACCGTCAGGAGAAGCGAACGACGCGCATAGAGTGTCGTCCAACACTCCCAAACTAACTGTTTTGAGAACCGGACCCTCGAAGTCGGGTAGGTCCACGACACGGAAGAGGGTCCGGTCGAAATCGAAGGTGCAAATCGAGGAATCGTCTTTGTACCTCCAGTATATGGTTCCGTCGTCAACGTTGACCAAATTGTAAATCATCCGAGAAAAATCGAATTGTAGAGCCTCACCGGCGGGCCTCCATGAGTTGCCACCCAGAGCGAGGAGCTCCGGATACCAAACCATGGAGTAGTCGACGGGGTCGTCTTCCAACGCGAGAATCATTTTCAAGAGCTCGAAAGTCTTCGTCTCGCGGCTATACCCGACGCCCACGAAAACCGAAGCCAGCTCTCTGAGGCTGTTCATCCCACGCGCGTGGGCATTGGCCAACACGTACTCGCCCGTGATCGGGTTCGAAAGGACGACGTCGCCCGCCCCACGGTGAGTCGCCCAGCAGACCAAACCCTTACACGAGGTGACGAAAGAATTCACGCCGTGAAGGAACGTGCACCGGCCTCTCGCCGTATCTGGAAAGTCGATTCGGGTGCCGAGGCTACGGGCCGGCATGGGTCGGTAATCGGGTAGATCCCGGCCCTCGTAGAGGTGGAGAACCCGGTTCGATCTTCGGCCCGACGGGTCGCTGAAAACCACGAGCGGTCGGGCCGATGAGAGAGAGTGGTGCCTCTTGAAGAATGTTCTGTTGTCCAAGATTGACAGCCATTTTGTGTTGACGGCCATGCAGCAGAACACTGTTTTCGCCGGTACCCGTGTGAAGATCTCTTCGAGGATGCCGTCTGGAATCGAATCGAGATCGGTTGGTGGTTCTCCCGCCGCCGCCACCACTTGTTGGGGTTGCTGGTCTTCTTCCTCCGTTGGATCTTGGCCGACGCCGCCATTTCTGCTGGTTTGGAATTCAAGATCAGTTTTCATGGCTGCTTCTGTTTTTTTTTTTGCTTTTCTTAAGGTGGTCGGAAAGTTGGAAGGGTTTTACGGTGGGGATGGAGACAAAGCTACGACGGCGCGTGAAAGAAAAGCTGCTGCTGCTGCTGATTTGTGTTTTGTTTGTCTGAAAAAATAGAAATGAAAACCCTACAGAGAGGATGTTGGTAATGATGAGGCAATTATTTATATATAAGGTGGTCAATTATTTTTCCTGGTTGTCCATTTGCACCATGGTCCCTGAATTATATTTTAGTGACGATTTAGCCCCTTCAAGTATTTTCTAGTGAAAATTAGAGCAAGGGACAAGGGAGATAAGTTGCTTTTTGAAAATGTTCTGGAAAATTTTCAACTTGAATTTAAGATATAATAATCCTTAATTATTAGTTGTTTACTCTTATCGTGTCCGTTTATTACGATCACACGTAACTTTATTAAGTTGTGTGTTCATTTATCGTGTCCGTTTCTGTGATCGTTTTCTTTATATTAAAAACAATATTATGTCAAAATTAAAGCATGTCTTCTAACTTAGCATTACGCGGATCTATACTGACTTCATTCAATTGTTTGTTCCTTTATTGTATTTGTTTCTTTGAGGCGCTTTCTTTATTTTTAACCATTCGGTTTACGTGAAAACTTAATTTAAGCTAAAATAGATCTTTGATCTATTCATGCTAGACGGAAAAATAATTTATAAGTTTATCTTTATTATCTGGCACACCGTATTCTCTCTTTCGAATTCCTTAATTGTAAAATTCAATGCGAGTGCGCAATTCTTATAGACGTAATCATTACGTACATTAATCGAAACTGCCTTTTATAATGTAATCAAGGATAAAATTATATATTTGCTCTATATATGTAACTCGTGGCTAGGTGTTTGTAGGATCATGAGAATCTTTGTGTGCCCGATTATATACATACGTATCGCTATATACGTCTAAGTATAAACATAATTAATATATATATATATATATATATATATATATATATCTCGCTATACACGTCTAAGTATAAACATAATTAATATATTGCATTTGTCTCAAAAGTTTCTATATACGATATAATTAATGCGTTTTTTTAGGATGCATTATGTATAATGCCGTTGCGGGCGGATGATTTTTGCTTTTTTCGTTTCCACTTTATATTTATAACTTCCATAAATTTTATACTAAAAGTAATTTAACGGTTAGACTGAACAAAATAAATTACGTATAAGGATCGGAGCACTTAAAAACCAATTGCATTTGTGCAATTGTGTCATAAGCATTACTTGTGTACAACATTTTCCAAATGCAGTGGAATACTTATGTATGAAGGGGGTGTAGCATGATCAATTGATGATTTCAGACTCAAAAACATAAATATAGTGGTGAAAATGAAGTAGGGTTAATCTTATGTCCTTGATTGTAATTAATATGAATTCTTTGAGACAGCCAATTAAATTCGCCTTCATCCAAAAGTACAGCTCATTCTGACTTGTCAACTATAGTGAAATGGACTCTGGATAGAAACGGCAACGAAAAAAATAAGACAACTTTTTATCTGACTTTTTTAAGTATTTATTTATTTATTAATTTTTTTTTTTCCTTTTTGTTTTTTTTTTTAAGGTCCGCCGTCAAACGTTGACCGTAATTGTGTTGTCACTGTCAGTAAATTAATATAATTATACTGTCAATGGAAGTTAATTAACGTAATTGTACTGCCGTTGACAATACATTTATGTAATTGTTCTGCCGTTGACAGTAAATTAACGTAATATTATTATTTTTTATTTTTTGTTATTTATTTTTATTTCGTTTGATTTGTTGACAAGTCAATGTAATTATATTACTGTCGTTGACAATAAAATAACTATAAACACAATAATATTACTGTCAACAACATCAATATTATTATTTTTTTGGATTTTTTGTTTTGTTTGAGTTATTCATACTCTAAACACAATAATCTTACTGTGGTTGACGGTAATCTTATTGTTGTTATAGTAATATTGCTGTCAACCACATCAATATTATTATTTTGTCTGTTGAACAGTCAATGTAGTAATATTACTCTATTACACAATAATAATGAGTTTTGTTGTGTTAATATTATTGTGCTAGAGATTAATATAGCAATATTACTGTGTTAAACTGTAGTATAGTTAATTTTACTGTGTTTAACAGTAATATAGTTAATATTACTATCAATCACAGCAATATTGATGTTTAAATGAAGAAAAGAAAATGTTACAGAAAAAAGAAAAAAAGAAATCAAAAAGAAAAAATCGAAAAGTCAACGCCGGAATACGACAACAAAAAAAAAATTGAAAAAAAACGTTTTGGGTCAAGATTGAATAATTTGTGAAAAATAGGGTCAAATTGAGGTTAAATTAAATTAAGGATGAAATTGGAGCATATTAAAGTATGAGGGGCAATTTTAGTCTTTTACAAAAATCTGGACCATGTGTGGACTTATTTATAAATGAGTTTTTTGTCTAAATCTTTTTATGAATAAGTACTCATTGATGGGCTTATTTGTAATGAGCCCTAAAAAATAAATATTAATATTGAAAATTTCATTAATAATAAAAAATAAAATAAAAATATAGCTTTTTTACCTATATTATATTATTTTTTTAAAATGCAATTTTTTCTCAAGAAAAAGCCCGACGATAATTGGTGGCCTCGTCTTTAATTTTCTGACAAATTCGAATTAACTGCTAATTGTCATTTTTGTTGGTTTTTATATTTTATATTTTATATTTTTTTAATGGTAATATGCTTGACACCCCCTAATATGAAACCTAATTAGATGTAGGGGACAACCTCAAATAGAATATTTTAACTAAATCCTTAATTAAAAACAAAAATTGACATACATCCTTTTAATTTTTTTTAACCAAAAATACCTTTAATATAAGTTATGTTTTTCTCTCACTCTCATTCTTCTCCTCTCTCTCTTTTCCGCGTCCCTACCTATTCCCCTTCTCTGTCTCTCTCTTTCTCTATTATTGTGTGTCGCCCAACCTCTTATTTCTTACGCTTTGTTTCTTTATTTTCCTCTCACGTTTAATAAATCTAAGTTTTTCAAGTTTTGCGACGGTGAGAAACGGATCTGCAACCGGCAGCAAGAATTGATGGAGTGGTGCTATTTTTGTTTACTTTACAACAATTAGGAATGGAGAATCATGTTGTTGGGCTGCTAAATACCTAACACGCAAGTGCACTTATCGCAAACAAGTAGTAAAAGTGGACTCGTAAGAGTCGGATGTCGATCCCACAGGGAATACTCAAATTATCTAATCCTAAGTACCATATTCTAACAATTATTATTTTTATCCAGCCTACGCAAAGTTGTCAAATTTAATCAACTAAATAATTAAACTAATTATGAAAGCAATTTAAACACGAGAAAATATGAATAAAAACGGACCTAGGATTTTATCTTCCCCCTATATAAAAAGAAAAAGAAAAAGAAAAACACGGAACTAAGAAACGCGTGTAATTTAAGGCGTCTTAAAAGAGCACTTGTTGAGACGTTTTTTAAGGAACGTCATATTAAGGGGTCATTTAGGCGTCACTTAAAACCATTTTTCTAGTAGTGTATGCAAGAATTGCTCACCCAAAACCCCTCAATTATGAAATATATGATTCATGATTATTAACCCGAGATATTAATTTACTCATAACCCGCTGTCGCGTGTATTATGAGTCTATTATTCATAAACGGTTCACTATATGTCTATGTAAACAAATTATAAATAAAGCATTAACTAACAAGTCTCGTAAATGGCTACACTAGGCCAAAATGCAACACTGGCGACGAAATTTCGCGACGAAATTCGTCATGTAGCGACGTTTTTTCGCCGTTAGCGACGATTTAATTTCGTCGCCAAATCATTAAAAAATCGTCGCGTACTGCCCCGTCGCAAAGTCAGCGACGAAAATCCAATTGCGACGCAAAGCTTGGCGATGAAACCATCCATTCGTCGCGAAAACCGTATTTTCTGAAAAAATTTATTTTTTTATTGTTAGCGACGGAAAATTAATATCGTCCCATGTATTTGCTACGAATTTGTTTATTTCGTCGCAAGTTCACCGAATATGTGGGCGACTAAATAGTTGTTTCGTCGCCCGGTTCTATTTTTTGTGGCGACGAAAACTGAACTAGATTTCGTCGCAAACTTTTTTTTTTTTATTAATTTATTTATTTTAATTATTTTTTATTACAAAATAAAATCCCCTGTCAAAAAAAAAAAAAAAAAAAAAAAAAAAAAAATTACTCAAAAATATTAAAAACCACGATTACCAATTAAATATCAAAATACAACACAAACATCAATTCAAAAATTACATAAAAACTTGAAACCATAAATGTATTAGTTCAAGAGGCACACTAATTTCATCTCGTTTTTATACTCCACCATTAAAACGCTCGAGCAAGTTGTTCAAAAGAGCTCGGGTTTCCTGCAATTGCTGTTCTAATCGATCAACTTTTTCATCTTTAACTTTATTTGTTTCTCTGTTTTCGTTCAATTGTTGCTCCAATCGATTCACTTGTTCGTCTTTCATTTGCATTTGTTCTTGCATTGCCTTCATTTGAATCTCCAGTTGAATCTCCACGTCTGATGGTGTTGAAGAAAATCTCGACTTCCCAATCCTTGTGCTTGAACTTTTAATTCCAAGGCCTTTACTCTTTCTCAAAACCTTTTCAATTGCAGTCGAGTTGGCCGTGCTTTCGTCACTTCCATCACGCATGGTCTCATCATAAACTCGCTCCAAATCAGCCTGAAATTGATTATGTACAAAAGTTTAGCAAAAAATTCGACAGCATAACATCTAAATACGAGCATACCCAAAAAAAATCCTTACCAGTACACAACAACTTGACATATTAAAAAAAAAATATCCATAGCCACACATCTAAACATATAAAGAATTAACATACTACCGATTGAAGAATATAATTACACTTTACTTACCGAAATGAGAAGTTGTTCAGGAGTTGTTGTCCCGTTATACGGCTTTGTCTCTCCTTCCTCACTAATAGATGGTCCGGTTTCCCTCAACGCATCAATGCCCATCTAGGCTTTCTTATACGTGTCAAACACGGTAGGATTTTTGCCAAACTTTTTAAACTAAAAAATAGATTATACAATAAGTATGTATTTTATATAAACTTAAATAAATTAAAATTATAGATTAAGCCACTTACATGATTATAGGACCAACTATTGATACTTATTCGACCCCAATGGTGGTATGTCGACACTTTCTTTCTTGAGTCCTTGCATTTAGTGGACTTGGACTATGAAAAATATTGCACAAATTAATACACATAAACATATGAAAATATAATCATAAATTAAAAGCATATTACCTTCCCATCATCCCCCGGAGTAGAAATAGAATGAAACTGATCACACAGCCTCTCCCAAGTTTGAGCGCTAATCCTATCCGGAAGATTTGCCTTAGCAGCTGCAAGGTTAGGCGCTTTATCAAAAACCGCCTTCAATCTTTTATTTTTTGCATCTTTCCAACGATAATTGGCCGTCTCGTTGAACCATTTCTTCGTAGCCTCATTTTCAGGAAGTTTCCACGTTACCTAAAAGGCATACAAAAAAATTCATAATTAATTGATAACAAAATAATTATAATAATTGAAATAAATAAAATAATTTGAACTTTCAAATACCTTAAATGCTTTCCACAATCAAATGAAAATAGTAGTAGTTTTAAGATTTTTATAAGTAACTTACTCAATGTACGGTTGAATTTCATCAGAGTTAAAAAGACAATAGTTGTGTGCCTTTTCCATTTCATCATAAGTAAGAGTTCTGTACTTAGATCGCACTTCATTGCCTTGTCTATCATCGACAGAAATGTTCATAGATGAACTTTCTGTGTACAATGAGCAAAAATTTAAGCACTCCTCAGTGATGTAGCATTCAGCAATTGAACCCTCGGGGCACTTTTTATTTCGGACAAATGACTTTAAGTGACCCAAGTATCTGAGATTGAAATAAATATTTATTAAAAATAAATATTTATTGAAGTAAAGAAATTAGATTTTTAAATAAATTAAGTACCTCTCTATCGGATACATCCATCTATAATTCACCGGTCCAGCAAACATTGCTTCATGAGCTAGATGAACCGGCAAGTGCATCATAACAACAAAGAATGCCGGAGGAAACAATTTCTCAAGATCACACAAAATTTTCACAATGTCGGAGTGCAGTTTTCGAAAATCTTCAATTGAGTTAGTTTTTGAACACAATTCTCGAAAAAAACTACACAACTGGATTATTGTACTAGCCAACTTTTTTGGTAAGTCCACGTTACGGATTGCTAATGGAAGCAACTGTTGCATTAGTACGTGGTAGTCATGGCTTTTCAATCCCCCTATTTTGTCTTCACCAAAACAACGGGCTATATTAGATGCATAGCCATTAGGAACCTTAACATTTGCTATAACATCACACACGGCCTTCTTGGATTGGGAAGACAACTTGTGATACTTTCCTAATTTTGGAACGAGATTGGGAAATCGAGGACCAGATTTGCCTGACGGTGGCTTTTTAATTTTTCCAATGTCCTCCTTAGCATTGTCAAACCCGTCATTTTTGCCAAGAATATTTAATAACCACCTAAGCAATAATTCACCGACATTTTTCTCAATATGCATGACATCAAGATTGTGCCGAATGAGATTATCTTTCCAGTACGGTAATTCAAAGAATATACTCCGTTTTCTCCATTGGGAAGCTCGATGCACTGTTTGGCCTACGCCAAATGTAACATTTATACCCTCCGTTTTTTATAACACCTCATCTCCTGAAGGCGGAGGTGGAGCCCCGTCTTCAGAAAAACGACTATGACCCATATAGCACTGTTTGTTAGACTTGTACAAACGTTCAGACACAGTATTTTCGGCATAACTTGGGCAAGCAAGATAGCCACTTGTACTCCACCCCGACAAGTTACCAAGCGCAGGGAAGTCGTTGATAGTCCACAAAAGTGCGGCTCGCATATTAAAATATTGTTTGGTGTACGCATCAAAAGTTGTTATCCCAGAACCCCACAACTCATTAAGCTCGTCGATCAACGGCTGTAGATAAACATCAATGCCATTTTTCGGGCCTTTAGGACCAGAAATAAGCAATGACATCATCATATTAGAGCGTCGCATGCACATATTTGGTGGTAAGTTGTAAACCATTAGAATTACAGGCCATGTGCTATGTTTGCTGCTCAATGATCCAAAGGGATTAAAACCGTCAGTAGCCAAGCCAAGCCTTACATTTCGAGGGTCCAAAGAGAATGACTCGTGCTTCTTGTCAAACTCTTTCCAAGCATCAGAATCAGCAGGGTGCCTGAGAACGCCATCGTTACATCGAGACTCAGCGTGCCATCTCATGTTAATTGCTGATTTTTGACATATAAATAGCCGCTTGAGCCTCGGAATCAATGGAAAGTGTCGCAAAACTTTTTTCGGTACCCTTTTGCGCTGAGAGGTTGAAGAACTCGGTTGGTTTTCTACTGGATTCTTCCATCTTGAAGCATTACACACTTTGCATGCATTTAAGTTCAAGTCATCTTTCCAAAACAACATGCAGTCATTCTCACACGCATCAATCTTGACGTAACCACACCCCAATTTACCGATGAGCTTCTTAACTTCATAAAAAGAGTCGGGTATATTTAAAAAATCAAGTTTTCTCATTAACTGAAGGGTTTCAGTAAATGTATTATCACTCATCTTGCCACGAGACTTAATTTTGTAGAACTCCATGACAAAAGAAAGTTTAGTATATACCCGGCATCCATCATAAACGGGGATGCACCACTCTTCAATGAGTGTACGAAAATCATCAGTTTCGGGGTTGGGTTCTTCGTGCAGATCTTCTTGATCGTGATGATGATCGTGATGAAGACACGCATGCAGTAAGTCTTCCATGTTATCACGTACATCAACAGGTTCATTTGAAATTGCAACTTCGGGAATTTCTGTATGATTAGTATTGTTCATTTCCTCGCCAATGTATTGTTCTTCGGACTCTCCATGCAGAGTCCATCGGCGTTGCCCATACATCTTGTCCCAACCCCTCCAAAGTAAATGTTTATGAACGAATTCACGATCCCCCCATTTACGACACTTACAGTCTCTACATGGACATCTTATTTTATTATCAACGTCACATCTAGCGAAGGCAAAATCCATAAATTCCACACAACCATTTTGATATGCTGCTAACCGACGATCACCTAATAAAACCCAACTCCTATCTTTTGGCATGCTTTAATTAACAAGATTACCTAGAAATTGGGAAGGATCACAATTATTAAAAGCAATTTTTCAATATTTCATAATTTAGCTTTACCTTAGGATGTGATTGTAATTTACCCTAATTTAAAGCAATTTTTCAATATTTTTCCGAAAAGGTTTATTTATTTATTTATATATTTTATAGTCATAATTAGGAGTGGAAATCGGACGGATTGGATCGGATTTGGGTGTTTCGGAAAATTGATTCCGATTCCGATTTTATCGGAATTTTCGGAAAATCGGAAATTTTCGGAAATCTTCATTTTCGGAATTTTTTCGGACATTTTCAGTTATTTTTCGAAAATTTCCAGAATTTTCCCAAAAAAAAAAAAAAAAAAAAAAGAACCACCGACACAGTAGCAAAGCAGACAAAACTGAAGAAAAAAACATACACACTCACCAAGACACACACACACACAACAGACTCACAAACATAATTCCGAGCAACGGCTTTTCCGAGCAAACACATAATTCCGAGCAACATAAAACCCAAGAACAATTCGCATAATTCCGAGCAACAATAATTCTGAATAATTCCGAGCAACACAGGCTCATCAAATCAACATAAAACAAACAAACACATAATTCCGACAAAAAACCTAAAAATAGATCGATAATCGAACACCCACGTAATTTTGAACATAAACAAACAAACATTTAAAAAAACATAAAATTACCTTGAAAAAGGAGCAGTAGCGGCAGACGGTGACAGCAATGGTGGAGGGCTGTCGGCAACGGCGGAGGGCTGGCGGCGGACGGTTGTCGGCGACGGCAACGGCTGCGACGGCAAAGGATCGGCAGCGGAGATTGGGGGCAAATTAGGCGGCTGGATGACGGCGGCGGGATGACTGTCAGCGACGGCAACGGCTGAGGGACGGCGGCGAACCGTCAGCAGCAGACGGCGGCGGCGGGCGGATGTCGGCGACGGCAACGGCTGGCGAGGGCAGATCGGAGGAGATGGAGAGGGGGAGAAAGTTTGAGAGAGAGGGCCGGGGAGGAAATAGATCTAATTAGGGTCTGACTGAATAATAAGTCAATATTTGCGACGTTTCCAATTTTCGTCTCCAACATATCCGAGAACTAGCGACGAATTGAAGAATACGTCGCTACTAAATTCGAAAAAAAAAAATTGTGCACATTTCTTGCGACGCTTTTGTACATCCGTCGCCGGGATATCAAAAAAAAAAAGAAAAATTTACTAAAACGGTGGCGACGTTTTTCCCTTTCCGTCGCCACATATAAATTAATTACAAATAATTGGGCACTACTAGCGACGTTTATGAACAAACGTCGCAACGTATATTATTTTTTTTTTTTTAAATAATATTTGCGACGATTCCGCCTGTTACGTCGCAACATCTGAAATATAAAATCACAAAATATGTAACGTAGCGACGAAAAACTATTTACTTCGCCAAAAAAAGTATTTTTAAATTTTTTTTTCGTATTGGCGACGTTTGTATATTTTGCGTCGCTACCTAGCGACGCTTATCCAGAATCGTCGCTAGGGTTTTGAATTAAAACTAGGTTTCCCACTTTAAGCGACGATTTAAGCACAGAAACGTCGCAAACTTGCGACGAAAGCATAACCGTCACGAAAAAAAACGTCGCCAGTCTTGCATTTTGGCCTAGTTTTACCTAAGGTGATATCGGTATGTCTACGACACCACATGCAATTGACACACTCATCCGGTGAAAACTACTCGAAGGCTCTTTTACTTACCGTCTAATTGTCAAAATAACTCTGTCGAGTCAATCCCAATAATCACAGATAAAGCACATAAATTGATCAAGTTCATGCACTAACAATCATAACAAGTATAGGAAATAATCATAAAATCATAATTGCATAATCTCAAGAAAACGGGTTCACCATCCCCACATAGGGTTCCAACAAAATCCTAGATTAAAAACTTAGCTACTCATGTTCTCTACAAAAAACATAATAAAAATATAAAAAGACATAGATTAAGAAAAGATAGATAAAAGAAGAATTGTGATGAAGATTTGTCAATTCACCGTCTTCGATTCTTCGTTCTCTCGCTCTTCTCGCTCCAAGGTTGTGTCAAAAGTCCTCTAATTCGTGCTTGGTTTGGGCTTAAATAGATGTCCCAACTTGGTAGAAAAATTTAGGTTTCCTTGTGTGATTAAAAGTCCAAAATGGTTTCCAGCTTGTTTTGGCACGGCCGCGCGAGAATCGCCGAAACCTTCTGCCCAACTTCTGCAGTTGGCACGGCCGTGCCAAAAATAGGCTAAATTTGGCACTGCCGCGCGGGCCAATTTTCAGCCAATTATCAACATATTTTGTTTTCTTCCGTTTTTGCCCGTTTTTGACCTTTTTTGGCTCGTTTCGTCCTTGGAACTTCCAAATCGTCAAGTTGTACCTAAAATACAATAAACCACTCATTAAGCATCATCAAATCAATAAAGGTATATAAAAATCCTCGTAAGAAAGTATACATTGAGTGTAAACTATACACTCAACACACCCCCAAACTTGAACTTTTGCTTGTCCTCAAGCAAAAACTAGCAACCTTTCAACGCAACACTCTCAACAAATGCCTCTCATCACATAGATTAATGGTCAACTTTCATTATTTCAGAACTTGCAATTATCATGACAATCCTAAAAAATTTACAATCTCGTAATTCAAAGATACGTATTCACTCACCATTGCTAAAAACCACAACCATGCTATCGCTTCAAGTATCCCATATCTGTACATTAAAAATGGAGAAAATGTACACTTACATAATAATATTCAACTCCAAATACTCACCAAATTTCTTTACTCGGCTAGTATCAAATAATTGAGCTATTGGGATCATTGGGACTTTTTGGCTTTTAAATGTTGGGCTTTTGGTACAAGGTAGAAAATATGGGTAAAAGTGGCTACTCTTCTCCTTTCGTCTCACAATTAGTCACTAAGAGTTGCACTTGACGGAATTTTTAACTCTTGTTCTTGACTAGAGGTGTTTTTCGCTAAGATTTAGCGTTTGGAATTATTACTTCACCTCGAAGGACTTATTACCTAACTCGATTTGTTTAAGAGTTCAAAAGTCTCCACTTTTGCTCTTAACATGATGGTTCGAGTTTTTACTTTAAAAATCTTTCTCAAGTCATTTCTTCCCCTTCTATCTTTCTTCTTCTTCTTCTTTCTTTTTTCTTTATTATTTTTTTTCTTTTCTTTTTTTTTCATTTTTTTCTTTTTTTTATAAAGAAGATAAACGTAACAATTTGTTTTTTTTAACCAAGCTCCAAGAAAAAATTATCAAGACACCACCATCTAATCTACCCACTTTATTTCGACTAAAAGAAAGAACACCGTTTCTCCAAGGCTCAATCAAGGTTCGAATGATAAAAATTTAAAGGTAGGCTTGAAAGGCTCAAACGGTTCAAAGATGGCCCAAATCACTTCCCAAATTGCTCAACAATTTAATATTTCACTTCGTAAATTCCTCAGGCAAGTTCTAAAACCGAATAGTATATGATATAGCATAAATGAATTCCACGTTTTAAAACACAAAACTTTCAACCAAAGCAAGGCATAATTCTCGATTCCTAACAATGACTCCTTCCTACGATACTTTGAATCAAAAGCTCACCAAAATTCAATCACAATCAAGATAAAGCAAGCAATTTCATCATTAAACATCAACCATCTTTCATCATCATGATTCATCGAAGCATTTATCTTAATTTTTTTTTCTTTTTCGAAAGAAATAAATAAACCAAAACAACTAAATAAAAAAAATCCTAAGGCATGCAAACCAAAAAAATTAAAGCACATAAAAGCAAGTAATTATCCACCCCCAAACTTAAAATTTACATTGCCATTAATGTAATTAACACGAAGTTTAAGGATAGAATACACCTGAATTAGTCGTCTTGGCCATGTCCGGGCTGCTCTTCACCCTCGCTCTTATTATGCTTCTGCTGCGTTTCGCACGACCGTATGAGATTTTGAGCTGTTTTCCGAACGGCCGTGCGAATTGACAAAATTGGGCAGTAGCTGTCTGTTTCTCGCACGGCCGTGTGAGATTATAGTATGTTTCTCGCGCGGCTGCGCCCTTAGCCAAAATTGGGCAGTAGCTTTTTCTTCTTTTCACACGGCCATATGGGATTCAAGCCAATTTTTGTGCGGCCGTGTGAATTGCAAAATTGCATTTTGACCCCTAAAAAAAATTCTTATTTCATTAGTTTGCACGCTTCAATAAAAATAAAATATAAATAAAAACAAAAACTAACAAAACGAATAACTAAAAGAAAGAAAGAAAAAACGGAATCTCGGGTTGCCTCCCGAGAAGCGCTTATAAGTTTACAGTCTTCAGCCAGACTTTGTCTGCTTCTTTGTTCAAGCTAATGTGACCGAAGTCACTTGGCGATTAAATTCTTCTCCCCGATAATGCTTGTTTGGTTCTTTAGGTGGCCACATCCTCCTTGCACGTTCATCGCCGTTAGCACCCCAACTCTTTTGACTATCTCTCGGAGGAGTTGAAATTGAGTTTGCGAAATAGACTTGCTCCTTCCGATTCCCTTTTCCGCCATCATCTCCTGCACTCAAAGATGCTTTCCCATGGTCCAAGATCGAAACATCAAATTTTTCATGATTTGCAAAATCTATAAGATCAATAGTAAAACACTCATTATTATCACATGGATTTTTATTAGCACTGAAAACATTAAATTTGATCGTTTCATCATGCACCGTCATTGTAAGATCACCACTAGCACAATCAATTAGAGTTTTCGACGTGGCTAAAAACGGTCTCCCTAATATAAGAGGCATCTCCCTATCTTCATCTATATCAAGTATAACAAAATCAACAGGGAAGATAAATTTGTTCACTTTTACTAGCACATTCTCTAAAATATCTTTTGGGTAAACTAAAGACCTATCGGCTAATTGAAGAGTTATAGCCGTCGCTTCAATCTCACCTAACGCAAGATTTTTATAAGTGGAATAAGGCATAAGATTAATGCTAGCGCCTAAATCAATGAGCGATCTAAAATTTTTACCTCCTATAGTACAAGGAATAGTGAACTTACCTGGATCGCCGAGTTTTTGTGGAAGGGGCCGTGTAAAAATTGCACTGCATTGCTCCGTGAGTTGGATCATCTCGTTCCCTTGCAATTTCTTCCTCTTTGTCACGAGATCCTTAAGGAATTTCACCCACTTTGGCATCTTTTTAAGGGCTTCGATAAACGGGATATTTATGTGAATTTCCTTCAACTTGTCCAGGAATCCTTGGTATTCGGCATCGAGCTTCTTCTTTAGAAGCTTCTGAGGATATGGAATTGGAGGGGCTCGTGATTTCACTGTGGATGATAGTGGTTCTTCGTGAGTATTACCGTGTTTTGCTTCTCTTTTCGTGGGGCTTCCTCCAATTGTCTCCCATTCCTTAAACTTACAGCGTTGCACTGCTCGATGTTGTTCTTCTGAGGATCTTCCGTATTCGACGGCAGTGCTCCCGATGGCCTCGCGTTTAGTTGGGTTGCAAGTTGACCCATCTGTGTTTCCACATTTTGTATGGAGGCTTGAGTGGATATCATAAATTGAGCTAAGATATTTGCGAAATCTGCACCTTGAAGTGGAGCTTGAGGCGGATTTTGGAATCCGGGAGCTGGCCGTGAAAAACTAGGGGGTTGACCTTGAAGTGGAGCTTGCCTTTGTCCTTGCTGATTTCCTCCCCATCCAAAGTTGGGGTGATCTTTCCATCCCGGATTATAAGTGTTGGAGTACGGGTTCCTCTGTTGTCGGTTGGTGTCATTCACGTAATTTAGAGACTCCGTTTCTTCTAAGCACTGATCGGGACCTTGGACTGCATGGACTTGTTGAGTCTGCAAAGCTGCTACTTGCTTTGATAGCTTTTCTAACTGGGCAGTGATTGCGGTGATCCCGTCTAACTCCAAAATTCATCCCATCTTAATGGCTCCGCTATTTGACCGGTCCGATGCCCGCATGTATTTGTTCCTTGCGATTCGCTCCAAAAGCTCGTAAGCTTCGTCATAGGTCAAGCTCATGAACATACCGTCAGCTGCTGAATCGAGCACCGTTCTCGAATTATCTTGCAATCCATCATAAAATATTTGAAGTTGCCGCCACTGTTGAAGACCGTGATTCGGGCATCTCCGAATAAGTTGTTTGAATCGCTCCCACGTCTCGAATAATGCTTCACCGGCTTTTTGTATGAAGTTTTGTATTTCTCTCTGGATTCTCTCAGTTTTGGTTGGTGAGTTGTATGTGTTCACAAAGAGTTGTGGTAGTTGGGGCCAAGATGAGATGGAGTGCGGTGCACGAGTTTGTAACCATTCTCGGGCTGCTCCTTGTAAAGAGTGCTTGAACAGGCGGAGTTGTAGTGCTTCAGGTGATACTCCGTTCATCTTATGCGAATCACACGTTTCGAGAAAGTTGACCAAGTGGAGATGCGGATCTTCATAAGCTAATCCGCTGAACAACCCATTGTTTTGGAGCATAGTAAGGAGTCCCGCTCGAATTTCGAAATTGTTGGCTTCAATGGGGGGCTGCTGGATGCTCGATTGAAACCCATTTAGTGTTGGAACGGTGTACTCATGCAATGCTCGTTGGCGAGGTGGTGGATTAACGAGTCATTGTTGCTCTTGCTCGTTGACGATATTTCCTACCGCATTCGGTAGGCGCCCTTGGTCATCTCCCCTACGATTATTCTCTTCGAGCTAACCGTTGATTTCTCCTAGCGTGCCTAAACGTTCGCTCAATTTCGGGATCCAAAGGCAGCAAGCTCATGCCGTGCCCTCTTCGCATAAAAAGTACCTAAAAAAATAATAAAAATAAAATAAGCAAATAAAATAATTAAATAAAATAAATAAAACGGCTGAAGTAAAAAAAATTTCTCAAATTTAATATTAGGATAAATAGATAACTTAGCCGTATTCCCCGGCAACGGTGCCAAAAACTTGTTGGGCTGCTAAATACCTAACACGCAAGTGCACGTATCGCAAACAAGTAGTAAAAGTGGACTCGTGAGAGTCGGATGTCGATCCCACACGGAATACTCAAATTATCTAATCCTAAGTACCAAATTCTAACAATTATTATCTAATCCTAACTTTCACACCCCACTTCACAACTCCACCAATTTTATTTTATTTTTATCCGAAGAAAAAAATAATTAATTAAATAGCACAAACAAAAAACAAAGTTTTTGTTGTTGTCAAGTAAATGGATCTGCAATCGATGCATCGTCGTTTTTGTGTGCGTGGGGTCATGGAATTATTGGCGAGGTGTTTCTATGGTGGCGATCTGCTCGTTGCACGTTTTGGGCGGTGACTACGGCGGGATGAGGTGAATTCATGGTATGTGGAGCTTCGTTGTGTACTCGACGAGGACGGCTCGACGGTTGTTGCCGCTTGCTATCGGCACTAGGATTCAAAAGGGCAAAACTAGGGTTTCATTAATGATTATAGTTGTCTATGAGTATCTGACGGCGCTGTGAATAAAAAGATCCACGCTAGGGTTCGAAACCATGAATCTAGGGTTTCAGAATAACTATAGTAGTCTACGGTTTCCTACACCTGACTATGGTTTCAGAATTACTATAGTAGTCTATGGTTGTCTGCAACTAACTATGAGTGACTACGGGTGACCAGATGAGATATATGTTTAGAGTGTGTTAATTGTGAAGTTGGATGCACGACTTAGATGACGACAAATTACTAGGCGGTACTACGGCTATCTACAATCTACAAATTGTTTTTTTCACAAAAAATCAGAAAGATATTTGATCGTGAACGGCCTAAATACTTGTCGAAGTTGCAAAGAGTCATTATCCATGGTCAGCCGAGAAAAAAAATCTCCATTTGAAAAATATATTGCTTTCATAATTTGTGATAAAAGAAGTCCCGGTTGTGTCATAATGCGCCATCGTTGTTTAGCTACAAGAGCAATATTAAAACATCGCATATCTCGAAACCCCCATACCTTCCAACTCTTCGGCAAAGCATATTTTTTTTCCATAAGACCCAAGTCATCTTTTAGTTGGAACCATTCCCTCACCAATATGGTCACATCGCTTTCTCAGTGTTTTGAAGCAATCATTGAGGCAATAAGAAACACCTCATGACATAGGTCGGAATAGCTTATAGAATGGCCTTAATTAACACCTTTTTTCCAGCATTTGACAAATATTTCTCATCCCATCCTCTAATTTTTGCCCACACTCTATCTCGAATATGGCAAAAATTTTGCTTGTTAGTGGTTCCCATAGTCGCCAGCATGCCCAAGTATTTTTTCATGACGATCCACCACCTCCAAATTTAGGATATTGTGATGCTTTCTTTTTCTCACAAGTTGATGGGCCAAATATAATTTTGGTTTTATCGTAATTGATTTCTTGGCCTGAGATCCGTGCATATTTATCCAAAATATCCCGTAAGGCAATTGCATCATGCTCTTTAGGGGTACAAAGTGTATTTAACTTTATCCTATGGTAGAAAGTACAATAAACTTAGTTGTGTAACCCGTTATTTTGCTCAACCAAGTGATTACCGATTCTATCCTAAAACAAGTCAACTTGTTTTGTCCCAACTTGCTCAAAAAATAAAAGAGCTGAAACTAGGCGCATAATCACATTTTGGACAAGAACAAAATACTTCCAAGAAATAATATCTATTAGGGTAAATTAGAACCACCCCCAGAGATAGACACGGCCACACATCGGGTCCAGGTCCGACTTTTGGGGGACCCTAATCTGACCAGTGGGGAGGTGGGTCCGGGTCATAATTAGTTTTTCATTTTTTTTTATTTTTTTTCTCAATGAATTACAAGAAAGAAAGAAAAAAGTAAATTGAAATTTGAAAAAAAACTTGAGCTTAACTTTAAATTCAAAATTACACACAAAAAAAAAAAGTTGAATTAAAACACCAAACAATTTTAGAAAAATTGAAACGATTAAGACTTTTGAGAAATAAACTAAATAATATGAAGATTGTGAAATGAATTGGTGAAGATTGGATTGGGGGCATTTATAAGTGAAAATAATAATTGAAAGATTTTTAAAAATTCCAGTAAAAAAAATTCAAAATTCAATCTTTCTTTAAAATTACACGGGTTGACGTAATTTTTTTATATTAAGCTCGTTGTCTCCCAATTTAATCTGCCACCGACGCTTCGATCGTCTGGATAATTTCTTCCACAAGCCGACGATAGCACTGCTGCTAGGTTGATCAAGAAATTCGAAACGACAGGATTTCTTGAGCGGCGGCGCAGAATGATCAAGAAACATTGAAATTGTTGATCAGGGAGAGAGATATTTCATAAATTGTTGAGAGAGAGAGTGAGCTTTTGGAAAAAGGCGTATTCTATTATATATTATATTGAGATACTGTATGTATATATTAAGTGATGGTGAGAAACAATTCTTGTTAAGGATTGGTTGAATTGTGTGGTTCAACGGTGTGGTGACGATAGGGAGTCTGATCTATGGTTTTTTGGTGGATCCGGGCGGAGGACGGCGCGTGTAGAGAAATTCGCGCAAACCTTATTCGACTATGTACATGTTCAATAGTCGATTAAGCTAATCGACTATGCTCTGCTAGTCGATTAAGGTTGATCGACTCCAATTTTTTTTTTAGATTATTTCTTTATTGATTCCAAGTGTATAAATCAATAATAATGTTTGTATTTTTTTTTGTTTTTTTTGTAAAATAGAGTTGATTTTGCATTTTTTCGCACTTGTCGCTTGCTATCGGCGCTAGGATTCAAAAGGGCAAAACTAGGGTTTCTTTAATGACTATAGTTGTCTATGAGTATCTGACGGCGCTGTGAATAAAAAGATCCACGCTAGGGTTCAAAACCACGAATCTAGGGTTTCAGAATATAACTAACGGTTTCCTACACGTGACTATGGTTTCAGAATTACTATAGTAGTCTATGGTTGTTTACAACTAACTATGAGTGACTACGGGTGATGCTGCTCCAATGAGGATTGAACAACCCAACAATCTTTGAGATCGCAATGGTAGAGAATGTCGAAGGTCACTGCCACGTGTCTTGGGGTAGTCAACGAATCTTCCCTCTAATTCCTATAAAACAATTGAAACACTAGATGACACGCCGGGTTTGGCCCGGCCATTATCCTCCGACGCTCAAGTCAGAAGATGTAATAATATAAGCAAATAATAATAATTAATTGCCAAATTAGAGTGTACCTTCTTATGAGAAATAAAACATACAATTATAGGTGGATGAATAGGTAGAACTTTTGTAGAAATCCGATGTGGGACAATATGTTGTCATTTAAGGGTAAAATGTATGCTAATTGAGTTTTCACATACAATTAGATAAAATAGAGTAATTTTGGGCCTAATCCTCATTAGGGTTATGGGCCTAATTATGATTAGTCATATCAACGGGTGACCAGATATGATATATGTTTAGAGTGTGTTAGTTTTGAAATTGGATTCAAGACTTAGATGACGACAAATTACTAGGTGGTACTACGGCTGTCTACAATCTACAACAGATTGTTTTCACAAAAAATCAGAAAAATATTTTTATTAAAAATATATAAAGTAAATGAAAACAATAAGATCTTTGTTATGCAAAAAATTATAAATGAAAAAGAAAATATATTTGTTGTTATAACAAAAAAAAATCAATTTTTTTATTTTGAAGTCCAGTGAAAAATAATGAATTTTGTTAATAAAGGGCAGTTTCGAAATGAATTTTATAAAGGACTTGTAGCAAAGATTTAGATGGGGTCGTCATTTAGTTCTAATAAGTTTTGTCACCAGGGACCTATATCTTAAGACCCCTTTTTTTAATGTATTAAGAACATTATGTTTTATTTAAATAATGTTTTCAAAATTAAATTCCTAATCTCCATTATTATTTTTAACTTATGGAGCACGAAAACTTCAACTTGTTAACGTTTCCGTGTTTTGGACATATTTTGTGTTGGATACTCAAGAACACCCGTCGGATACTTTATGGGTCATTTTGCAATTTTTAAAAAGTTATAAACATGCTTTAGTAGCAAATTTTCAAATTGTTTCCCTAATTATTTACACGATTTATCGATCAATTTACAATTGATAATTGATAGTAAAATTTATTTTGATTATATTTCTCCCTTCATCTTAAAAACTCAATGATCCTTTCTCATCCACACGCTCTTAAAAATTTACTTGAAACTAAAATGTAAAATGTTTAAAATTCTAAAGTGAAAACATCTTATAAGTAAGCTAGAACCTTATCATATTTTACATTTTATAAGGTTCATATTGTATGAAGATTAAATACATGTCATTAAATTAAGCAACACCACAGTAAATTAAGTATTTTGAGCATAATTCTCTCGTATGAATTCCGGTTGCATTGATTTGAAGTGCACTAAAAATCTTACAAACAGAGTTATAATTTTTATGTTTTGTATTTTCCCAAATTCTTTAAGAGGTATATCAACGTACAACAAGTAATGATATGTATAAAAGAAAGATATTTTGAACTAAACCCTAAATCTAAACGTATGGACAATTTTGTCGATTAATAAGTCTCTAATTTAAGACTATAATAATTGTTCGGTTCATAATTTAAGACGGAATTTGACTTTTCATGAAACACTCTAGATAACTCTTGCACCAAGCTAAAACATCACCCATTCTCATAATCTCCTCACGTTGAATTTCCTTATAATCTTCATCCATGTGTTGGTGCAATGTACATATCCATTGGCATATGGATAGAGATCGTTTAGCCGGAACTTGATGGAGAGGAAGACAACTCCAAATCTCATGGGCTCAATTCTGCCTTAACCCCGCATCTCCAACATGTTGGGTCACGTGTGATTTTCCACCGAGCCAATCCCAACTGTGTGGGAAGTATGTTCGAGCATAAACGCCAAAGAAAGATCTTAATCTTTGGTGGAATATTAATATTCCACACTACTATCCATTGAGCATTCACTACCCCGCTGTTAGAAGTGCTTTTCGTTGACTGGTCGTTCCTCGTGGTAGTTTGGGTTGAGAGTACGCTATGATTGCATGACTTCACCGGAAATATTCAGTGATTAGTAAAGTGCCAAATCCACCTATCATTGACGTTAATGCTGCCAATTGCTACAACTAGAATTCGGTCCCTATCAACTGGCCTAAAATACTTTTCAATGATAGTTATCTTCCAGGAATGAGAGAGTGGAACTTTGTTCGAAAAGGGGTTCATTTAGTGAAAACCCGTCATTTCTCATTGTCCGTCAACCATGGATCCATCCATATTGAGGTTGTTGAGCCAGTTCTGATTCTTCTCCAGAGCCCTGAGTAAATGTGATCGTGAACGGCCTAAATACTTCTCGAAGTTGCAAAGAGTCATTATCCATAGTCAGCCGAGAAAAAAAATCTCCATTTGGAAAGTATCTTGGTTTCATAATTCGCGAGAAAAGAAGTCCCGGTTGTGTCATAATGCGCCATCGTTGTTTAGCTACAAGAGCAATATTAAAACATCGCATGTCTCGAAACCCCATACCTTCCAACTCTTCGGCAAAGCATATGTTTTTTCCATAAGACCCAAGTCATCTTTTGGTTGGAACCATTCCCTCACCAATATCCTCGCATCGCTTTCTCAGTGTTTTGAAGCAATCATTGAGGCAATAAGAAACACCTCATGACATAGGACGGAATAGCTTGTAGAATCGCCTTAATCAACACCTTTTTTCCAGCATTTGATAAATATTTCTCATCCCATCCTCTAATTTTTGCCCACACTCTATCTCGAATATGGCTAAAATTTTGCTTTTTAGTGGTTCCCATAGTCGCCGGCATGCCCAAGTATTTTTTCATGACGATCCACCACCTCCAAATTTAGGATATTGTGAATAGCTGCTTTCTTTTCCTCACAAGTTGATGGGCCAAATATAATTGTGGTTTTATCATAATTGATTTCTTGGCCTGAGATCCGTGCATATTTATCCAAAATGTCCCGTAAGGCGATTGCATCATGCTCTTTAGGGGTACAAAGTGTATTTAACTTTATCCTAGGGTAGACTTAGTTGTGTAACCCGTTATTTTCCTCAACCAAGTGAATACCGGTTCTATCCTAAAACAAGTCAACTTGTTTTGTCCCAACTTGCGCAACAAACTGAAAGAGCAGAAACTAGGCGCATAATCACACTTCGGACAAGAAAAAAAATACTTACAACAAATAATATCTATTAGGGTAAATTACAACCACCCCCAAAGATAGACACGGCTACGCATCGGGTCCGGGTCAGACTTTTGGGGGACCCTAAGCTGACCAGTGGGCAGGTGGGTCCGGGTCCGGGTCATAATCAGTTTTTCATTTATTTTTTATTTTCTTTTCTCAATGAATTACAAGAACGAAAGAAAAAAGTAAATTGAAATTTGAAAAAAACTTGAGCTTAACTTTAAATTCAAAATTACACACAAAAAAAAAAAGTTGAATTAAAACACCAAACAATTTTAGAAAAATTGAAACGATTAAGACTTTTGAGAAATAAACTAAATAATATGAAGATTGTGAAATGAATTGGTGAAGATTGGATTGGGGGCATTTATAAGTGAAAATAATAATTGAAAGATTTTTAAAAATTCCAGTAAAAAAAATTCAAAATTCAATCTTTCTTTAAAATTACACGGGTTGACGTAATTTTTTTATATTATATATATATATATATATACACACACGCATTTGTTATTAGTGGAGATTTTAAATTTTAATAATAGTGAATATGACAATTAATAATTTATAAATATTAATTATACAATTATTATAATCATTTTACAGTTGTATTTATATTTATTTGTAAACGTAATATTTATTTTTAACTAACTGCATATAATTAATTTTTTAATTAATAAAAAATTAACCAAACAAATTTCATTTATACATAATATTATTAAAAAAAAATAATTAGAAGTAGTATTTTTAAAATTTCTAGTTATTTTCCAGCCCCAAAGAAATTTTAAATTTCAATTTTGGCCCCAAATTATAGTTTTTTTTTCCGTCACATGCAAATGAGCATGTAACGGAGTCGACCGAGAGTGTTTAAAGTTGAACCTTTGACGTGAACTCTGTTGACTTTGGAACAACGGGGAGCAAAAGTAGAATCAGTCCTAACATGAGGGACACAAAATGTTATTCTCCCTCTAGTATAAACACAATTTTTACGAAGAAGAATAATAAATAATTTACAAAGCAATCATCCTAGAGTAAACAACGCTAGAACTATCACCCAACAAAAGGAGCCCGACGCTCGCCTAGGGGTTGTCGTACCAAAGTACTCTGTCATTCTGATCAAAAGTCATGTTTGCTAGATGGTCAGGTATCACACATTCACTTCTCTATATACGTGTAGAAGTTGCACTTCCCAATCCGTTTGTAAGGGTTTTTTAATACGGACTATCAAGTCTTGATTCTGTAGAGAAGAAGAGCCGCGTGTTCTTGAAAATCGTCACAATTTCTGAATTATCCGCCTGCATCTGAATTTTTCTCCAACCATTCATCCAGGCGTCACTATTTTATTTAATTTATTTTCTATATACAAATACGCACACAACATGCACGTCGTCCACACTCCTACGTTGAACTAAGATATTAATACTTAGTCCCACATCGACAACTTTCACCTTTTGTGTAACCATGAAAACGTAAAATGAAGGTGTTACACTCATTAACAAACATACACGAACAAACATATATGCAGAAGTTTTTAATTCTAACAATAAATTTAATGATATAGTTTTCACAATAAGTAAAATTCAAAAAACAATGTTAATAAGTTATAATATTATAAATAAATAACTGAACCACTCGGTGGTATGGTTCACCCTCGTCTTCTTTTATAACTCCGTCGTCGGGAGCTTTCGCCTGTTGACGCTGAGATACCTCTAAATCTGGCACCTTGTCTTCTTGTTGTCCTCCTACATAATACATTCAATTCTCCTTAGTATTTTGTGATAGAAATGTGGTAAACGATTTAAAAAGGGACGTATATAATTCCGTTTTACGAGCATCGAAAGTGTTAGGCGTTTTACTTAAACGTCTTAACTACTCATTTAATCTTCTAATTTCCTAATATGGAAGACCATGATTAAATTTCTATTACTATTCATTCTATAATTAACACATTCGTTCATTTATATTCAAATACCAGAAGATATAGAAAAATCATATTTGGAAACAAGAACATTTGCATAGATTATTCGCCATCTAACGAAAAAAAAACTTAAAATGTTCAAAAATTTACATAAAATAGTGAATATATATAGGAACTAAGCTTCACTTGATATTCTTTCAACATGTGAAAACAATGCACATCAAATCCACATATATAGAACATGAAATATTTTCATATATATATATATATATATATATATATATATATATATATATATATATATATATATATATATATATATATATATATATATATATATATATATATATATATATATATATATATATATATATATATATATATATATATATATATATATATATATATATATATATATATATATATATATATATATATATATATATATATATATATATATATATATATATATATATATATATATATATATATAGACGGAAAAATAATTTATAAGTTTATCTTTATTATCTGGCACACCGTATTCTCTCTTTCGAATTCCTTAATTGTAAAATTCAATGCGAGTGCGCAATTCTTATAGACGTAATCATTACGTACATTAATCGAAACTGCCTTTTATAATGTAATCAAGGATAAAATTATATATTTGCTCTATATATGTAACTCGTGGCTAGGTGTTTGTAGGATCATGAGAATCTTTGTGTGCCCGATTATATACATACGTATCGCTATATACGTCTAAGTATAAACATAATTAATATATATATATATATATATATATATATATATATCTCGCTATACACGTCTAAGTATAAACATAATTAATATATTGCATTTGTCTCAAAAGTTTCTATATACGATATAATTAATGCGTTTTTTTAGGATGCATTATGTATAATGCCGTTGCGGGCGGATGATTTTTGCTTTTTTCGTTTCCACTTTATATTTATAACTTCCATAAATTTTATACTAAAAGTAATTTAACGGTTAGACTGAACAAAATAAATTACGTATAAGGATCGGAGCACTTAAAAACCAATTGCATTTGTGCAATTGTGTCATAAGCATTACTTGTGTACAACATTTTCCAAATGCAGTGGAATACTTATGTATGAAGGGGGTGTAGCATGATCAATTGATGATTTCAGACTCAAAAACATAAATATAGTGGTAAATTGAAGTAGGGTTAATCTTGTGTCCTTGATTGTAATTAGTATGAATTCTTTGAGATAGCCAATTAAATTCGCCTTCATCCAAAAGTACAGCTCATTCTGACTTGTCAACTATAGTTAAATGGACTCTGGATAGAAACGGCAACGAAAAAAATAAGACAACTTTTTATCTGACTTTTTTTAGTATTTATTTATTTATTAATTTTTTTTTTTCCTTTTTGTTTTTTTTTTAAGGTCCGCCGTCAAACGTTGACCGTAATTGTGTTGTCACTGTCAGTAAATTAATATAATTATACTGTCAATGGAAGTTAATTAACGTAATTGTACTGTCGTTGACAATACATTTATATAATTGTTCTGCCGTTGACAGTAAATTAACGTAATATTATTATTTTTTATTTTTTTGTTATTTATTTTTATTTCGTTTGATTTGTTGACAAGTCAATGTAATTATATTACTGTCGTTGACAATAAAATAACTATAAACACAATAATATTACTGTCAACAACATCAATATTATTATTTTTTTGGATTTTTTGTTTTGTTTGAGTTATTCATACTCTAAACACAATAATCTTACTGTGGTTGACGGTAATCTTATTGATGCAATCGAGAGTAGAAAAAAATACGAATCAAAGTACAAGGAGAGATTAGGGGTGTGCGCGGGCCATAAACCCGCGGGTTCTATCAAAACCCGCCCTCGTCCCGTCACACAACGGTTCTTGATTTTGAAGAACCAAACTTATGGGTTTTTAACGGGTTTACGATAGGCGGGTCCATGGCGGGTTTGTAGTAGGACCCAACCTTTACGGGTCGAAACCCGTTATCGTCTAAACTAATTTTTTTTTATATATAATTTATAAGTTTTACGGGAGAATAATTAGAAACTAAAATGAATAACCTAAAATTTTAAATTGAAATCAAACATAAATAATGTAAGTGTCAAGAGTAAATAAAAATTAATATAAAACTAAAAATAACTAATTCATAACTTAAAAGACAAAACTTAAATAAAATAAATATAGCATTTTCAAGCATAACCAATGCTATTCAGCTCCATTCAACACCATTTTCTTCCTTTTTTTTATTGTCGTGTGTTGACCGTTGTATATATATGCTTTTTTTTCCCTACATTTTCTTAGAGATTTTCATAATCTTTATAGCTATTACTTCCACAATTATAGTTTAGTTGATTTATGTATTTGATACACTAGAGATACTTTATTTATTCATTAATATTATTAATTTATTATACTATATAATGTAAACAAAACGACGTCGTTTTGTATGGCGGGACGGGACGGGTTTCACGGGTATTAAAAAAAATTGAACCCGTCTAAGACCAAAACTCACGGTTTTTCACCATTTTAGGACCCAATCCTATGGATGGATCTATCCGTCCGGTTCCGACGGGGCGATTTTTCACGGGTTTGACGGGTGTAGCGAGTTGATGGGTCCGACTTGCTCACCCCTAAGAGAAATGGAATTCACCCTAAATGAAATTCATAAAATTCACTGCTCTTTGTTCGAACAGAAGATCAGCAAATCATGGAAAGCAGACTCAAAAGAGCATTTAGATATGGTAAAAGCGAAAGAATTAAAAGAAGAAGACATTGTCCATTTATTTCATTGACCCATTAAAATAAACAAAGGGCTTATTTTACATACTCCTAGCTACCAAATAAACTAACGGATAAATCCAAGCTTAAATTATCCTTTGACATACCCCTCTGGAGAAGTAAAAGTACTATACAACATTTATATACAACTTTCGACCAAACTGCATTGAGCATTTCTGGTCCTACATTTATCATTTTCGCTGATTTATTTATTACTATTTTTCTTCTTCTTTTTTTTTATTTAAGAAACCTGTTTGTTAAATTTATATATATATATATATATATATATATATATATATATATATATATATATATATATATATATATATATATATATTACGCTTCGGTGCTGGTCCAATTAATAGTGGGGTTCTTCATTTTCTCTAGATTCTACACCATCAGACATCCGTAATGATATATTAAGCAGCTTTAACGACGCCACCAACTCTACGTCTCCCAGATTTTTCTCAACAATTCGTGATTGAATGTGATGCTAGTGGAGTTGGGATTGGTGCCATTCTTTCCCAACATAATCAACCGGTGGCGTACTTTAGTCAATCCTTGAAAGGATCGGCTTTGAGATTATCCACATATGAGAAGGAGATGCTTGCTATCGTCAAAGCAGTCAAGAATTGGCGTCCATATTTGCTCGGAAAGCCATTTCTTGTCCGCACCGACCACAAAAGTCTCAAATATCTACTTGAGCAACGAATTACCACACCGGCACAAACACGCTGGATGTCCAAGCTACTTGGTTACGATTATGTTATCGAGTATAAGCGAGGAATTGACAATCAAGGTGCTGATTCGTTATCACGTGTTGTTGAATTTCAGTTCATGTCCATTTCTACAACTCATGCAGATTGGTGGCCCGTGCTTCAAAAAGAAGTGGAACAAGATCCATTCTATACAGAATTGCAAATAAAATCTCAATTAGACCACTCTTTGCGGCAACTTGATGGCGTATGGTTTCGGAGTGACAAAGTTTATTTAAGCTCCAGCTCTACCTTGATTCCGGGAATACTTGCTGATTGCCATTCATCACCAATTGGTGGTCATTTTGGTTTTCACAAAACTCTTTCTCGAATTAAACATAATTTTTATTGGTCTAATATGAGTCAGAGTTTGAAAGATTTTTTACGACAATGTGATGTTTGTCAGAGGTTTAAGACCGATTGCATGAAACCGGCAGGGTTACTTCAGCCGCTGCCCATTCCAACTCAAATATGGACTGATGTTTCCATGGATTTCATAGAAGGATTGCCGTCTTCGAATGGATATACAGTGATAATGGTAGTCGTCGATCGATTGACAAAATATGCTCATTTTATAGGCTTAAAACACCCTTTTACGGCTATAGTTGTCGCCAAGGCGTTTGTTGCTAATGTGGTTCGACTACATGGTATTCCAAAGACAATTGTTAGTGACCGCGACAAAGTTTTTATCAGCTCTTTTTGGCGAACGTTATTCCAATTGCAAGGGACCAAGCTGTGTATGAGCTCGAGTTATCACCCCCAAACCGACGGCCAAACGGAAGTTGTGAATCGAACCTTGGAGCAATATTTACGTTGTTTTGCTGGCGATCAACCAAAAAAATGGTTCGAGTGGATTCCCTGGGCTGAGTTCAGCTACAATACATCCACCCACTCCTCTACAAAGATGACCCCGTTCCAGGCTGTTTATGGCATTCCTCCTCCAAGTTTATTGGATTATGTTCCCGGTACATCTCGGGTACAAGCGGTAGATGAGTATCTGCGGGATCGAGATGCCATTCTACGTGAGTTGAAACACAATCTCATCATAGCTCGCAATAGGATGAAATGTAAAGCAGACCAACATCGTCGCGAAGTCTCATTCGATGAAGGCGACTGTGTGTATTTGAAATTACAACCTTATCGGCAGAAGTCAGTAGCTTTTCGGGGTTCCCTTAAGCTCGCCCCACGTTTCTTCGGTCCATACCAGATTACTGAGAAAGTTGGTTCAGTAGCTTACCGATTAGCCTTGCCGCCCGAGTCTCAAATTCATAACGTTTTTCATGTGAGTTTATTACGGAAACATTTGGGACCAGTCGCCCCAACATCACCTGCTCTTCCTCCAATTTCAGATTCTTCAATCATTCTTCCTCAGCCCGAAGCCGTTTTGGATCGCAGGGTCATTTGCAAAGATAAATATCGCCCGAGGTCAGAAATTCTCGTTAAATGGATAGGTGCACCAGTCGAAGATGCAACATGGGAAAATGAGCGGCGCTTCATTAGATCGTATCCCGATTTCATCCTTGTGGGCAAGGATTCTTAAGTGAGGGGGAATGATATGTGATAATCCTTAAGTGGCAGTGGTTGTCTCTAATTTAGTTCTTGGAAGTTATTAGAGATATGTATTGAGTAGTTAATAGCATTATCCTTATTATTAGTATTAGTAAGTTAATTAACCTCTATTAATGTAAGGCAATATAGCCATAATGTTTGTACGTTGAAAAATATATATGAAATATAGTCTTCTTCCTCTCAACTCCTTCTTCTTCTTTTCCTTGCTTACATCATCTCTGTTACCATTCTTATCAACTTGAAATCGACAAAGGAATCGATCCGTTCAGTGAGTTCCTGCTTAACTTCTGCAGTGTATTGAATATATTGAACAGTGTAATTCGTGACGGGATTTCTCCAATAAACTCGTCCGGCTGAGATCAATCAAACTCAGGTTTCTGTATTTGGTGATTTGGGCAGGGATTCACCTGTGAATTTGATTGAATGAAAGCTGAAGCTCCTGCAAAGCATTCATTTGTCCGAGGTTAATCGGGACTGCTCCGGTGAAGGAGTTGCTGCTGAGGTTTAGACTCTTAAGCGAATCCAACACATCCTGCTGTAAACCGATCTCACCGGTGAATGAGTTGAGACAAAAATCCAAATGGTCCAACACTTTGAAACTGTTGAGAGTAGGAAAGAACCCGAGAACTTGTTCCTACTAAAATTCAAGGCTATGATTTGCCGACAACCAGTGGTGTCGAGCAAAGCCTGATTAGTTCATCAGGAATGACAGATTCATCAAAACAAATGAATAGCCGTTCATCGAGTTCGAGAAGTTTTTATAAGAAATCACCTTTAAAACCTGAAGCAAACTATGAAGTAGACAGTAGGGCTAAAATTACAGTGAAAGCTACGTATGGTGGAGACATTGTTCGGTTTAAATTCGAACCTTCTTCTTCTTCAAGGTGTTGTGAATTGTATGAAGAAGTGGCAAAGAGGTTCAAAATTGAGACTAGACAATTTAAGCTCAATTATTTGGACGACGAAGAGGAATGGGTGACGATGGTGAATGATTCGAATTTGCGAGAGTGTCTTGAAGTATTGAGTTTGTTGGGACTCGCACGGTGAAGTTCCTCGTTCGTGTTGACGTGGATGGTCACATGAGGAACTCAGGTACAGGGAATCATTTCTTGGCGGGAAGCACCGGAACTTGTAATTCGTCGTCGACAAAGAATAAATAAGTTATGCCAATAATAATATTATTTATTCCACTCATAATATTTCTCTTTTATTAATTATTCGTATATTTTTTCAACTGTTTTTACTATGTTACTGCGACTTTGTTTTTAATTGTTGGAATCCACAACCATCCCCTTATTGATGCCGCCGCCACCGCCATAGGTGCGTGCAGTCACCGCCCTTCTCAACAATGGAGTGGAGTGATGTGGAGCGAGATAGAAGAGTGGAAGAACTAGAGATAGAGAACGAGAGATAAAGAAAGAAAGGAAAAATAGATTTGAGAGAACGTGATGCTAGAGTTTATGTATTTTTGTTAAGGGTAAATTAGGGATATAAAAAGAATATAGGATGCGAGTCATATATGTTTTCTGAAATTAATTTAGTTCAGAAAAAAATATTAGAGTTGTATTCCACATTTAATTATGTTCATATATGTTCTCTAAAATTAATTTAGTTCAGAAAAAAAATATTAGAATTATATTCCACATTTAATTATGTTTCCACTTAGTGACTTCTAGCATATTAACCCTTTATAAAATTCCGTAACAATCAAGTCAACTTCAATATATTATTAATATCTTGGAGCATGCTAAACCCCGCACTAAAATTTATTGAATTAGAGTAACTCCAATAGGAGCGAAATGGAGTATTAAGTTACAAATGGAGGGTGTTAAACCCCACACTAAAAAACTCTCTATCTACCCCTTCTCTCTCTAACTTTCTCTCTCGACCATTTGTTAAGATTTATTAATCATTTTAAAAACTTATAAATTATATATTGTTACATTTTTTTTTATTTTTTTTAATATTTATTTTTCACTTTTTTACATATTTTTTTATTTTTTTAACACATCAGTTAGCAACTTAGCATTACCCTATCCCTACCCCACCGTTTTATTTTGTTGCGTCTGCTATGGACACCACCTCCATGGCAGCCTACTCCCACCTCCGTCCCCGGCCACTCTTCAACGACGACCACTTCGGATGTCGACCCAAACTCAACGGCAATCAGTTAGATGTTGTTCCCTTTCCACCAAAGACCAAAACACTTTTTTTTTCTCCGAAAAAACTATGAAACAGCCGAAATCCATCTCAATTCATCCCAAAACTAAAATTAATAGATTATGTTACAACCTTCATTGTGGTTTGAATATGTGAAAACTTTGCTCAAAATCGAATTTGAAATTGTAGTGACGTTTTTCATGTGTGATATTGTAGAAAAAAATAAGGGATAAAGAAGAGACGTGAACAAAGTTTATAGAGAATATTTTATTTATGTGCGGAATTCAGTAAATTATTTTATAGTTAAGTATATACACACATATATACATACAATTCGACCTAGGTTTTGTTTTGTTAGAAAACATAAGTGTCAAGACAAGAGGGAATCAATTCCCACCAAAAAAAAAAAGAGTTAATCAACTTTGTGTAACAAAAAAAACAAGTGTTTGTGTGTGTAGTAACGCCATTGTATAAAAGCCAATTTTCATAGAAAAATTGAATATCTAAGTCCTAAATAACTGCAAACATAATGCGTACGAGCATGCGAACAGTCTTCCCGAAAATAAATAAAAAAATTTAAAAAAATAACGCATATGCAATGATCATGACGATGGCATTTTTTTTTTTTTCCCGAACAACAAATACTATACACATAACGAAGCTCAACAACATATACATGTAACCAATCAGCCAAAAGGGAATCCTAAAGCCCTACAACATAAATGGGCTCAAACCTCTTCTAAATGTATCCTCAAAACAATAAAATATTAAATACAAAAATTGAAAGAATCGGTACAAAAAAGTCGACCCCACCTCCCCGGCAGCCTGAATTGGACAACGACACAATCATCAATTTTTCTCGAACAAAATCGGAACAAAGCTATGTGTCATAATTCATTTACGATTGTCCAAACTATATATTACTAAAAAAAAACGTTGGAAGATAGCAACTATGCATAGGAAAGACGAAATTTAAGATTAAAAAACAGTTATTGTCTTGTTTCAATTTTCAAGACTTGTTACTCCCTCTGTTCCATAATAACTTCCATAATAACTGTCTCTTTTTAAAAATATTTTGTCACATATTATATGTCACTTTAGATTTCCAGTACTGCATTAAATACATTTTTTTTCCTCTTTTAACCTTATTAATTCAACTCTAAGTATTAACTATCTCTTATCACATCGTTAAATCATCAAGGTTATTTTAGTCTTTCTAATGTGTTTTTTTTTCTTCTAAAATCAAGAAACATTTATTAAAATTATTAATACTTGTCCAAAGCTAAACACGACAGTTAATTCAGAACGGATGTAGTAAGGAAAACTGAATTAAATGGGGAAAAACTATTACATCGAGTGCATAACGGGAGTACGTACCAGGATTACCCGAATTCTGTGACGTAGGTAGTGCAGGCAAAGACATCTCTGAAAAAATTCATGCACAACTCATTAGAAAGTATTTTTTTTCATTAAAATTAAGAAATAATATAAAATATTAATAAATGAATTACCAGGAGCACAAAGAGACATAGATGTCATGGAAGATGACGATGGCCACGGAGCTGCAATATTGTCGCTCAAATCACAAGTGAAACTGAACCCCGTTGAATTATCGTACACCATATCGGCAGGTAGGCTCGGAAGTAAACACCCTGCATTCAAATTAATTTCATCATTAATTAATTAATGTTTATTTTGATGTATATATAATTTGATGTTGTATTAAAAGGTTACCACCCCAAGTACAAATTAGATTTTGAAACAAATGGCAGTTAGGTATCGAGACTCGTTATTCATAACACAGTTTTGTTTGCAAAACAAATTACTTTCTAGACCTTTTAACATCAAAAGGACTGCAAACTAACTATAACAAAACAATTAAGTGGAATAAGGGCTAGTAATAGATTCTTAAAACACCAAACGTCGAACGATAAAACTCATCATAAATTGCACACGACGGGAAATTAGAGACCCCAAGGTAGTAAGGGTATCTTTGGAAGGTCAGTTATCATGTAATATGTTTTGAGTTAAGCAATTAGAAATTAAATTGAACTTGAAACTATTATTTTTTTCAAGATACTAACGAATTATTTACAATCTGAAAAAAAAAATCCCCTGACTGAAAAACGATTTATTTCATCTCACGAGAACAGAGATTTAAGTATGGAACATAACAATACGATATTCAGTCGAATAAAACATAAAAGGGATTGAAATAGTTACCTTCTTGTCCATACGCTGCCCACCACAGACAGAAATGAAAAAAACAAAAAAAAAAATGAAATTTATCAGAAACCATCGATGTCGAGTAAGAAATTACATTGTAAGAAAAATCAAATATTGTTGTTACCTTGTAGGCTAAAATCTTTTATGTCCACGTCACAAAGCTCGTAAACATTTGTGATGACACCACCCTTTTGGAGCATGGAGCCGAACATGGTGGCACACATAATTGCTTGCCGATTAGTTATCAACATTTGTCGTTGAATACTTGCTATGTAATTGTTGAGTGAGCTACAACACGAAGGACTAGGTGCAGCAACATTGTGGCATGCATCGATTACTTCTGACGGCGGTTTCAAATCCAAAGGACAAGCTGCATCCCGTAAGGTAATTGTCACAACATAATACATTACAATATGAAGTCCAACTAAATGCAATAGCAAAGCGAAACGAAAAGAACACTGACACAAGCAATAGTTTACAATTTACGAAGTCTTTTTTTAGTACACGTTTAAATGGATAGATAGATACTCACCTTTATTAACTTTGCAAGCAGACAATATTCGGAACGCCTTATTCGCGGAATCGATAGGAAGTTTCTTCGAAATCCACGAAAAGACGACCCCTTTACAATCACTGATCACATCAACATGAGTAGAAATTCCACCAGTACCCTTATCATCGTTCAGATACGATTGCACCCCCGATATCTTAAGTGCAGACTCCATAATCACGGGCTGACAGCTCGGTCTACAACATTCTTTAAGAGGGTCTATTGAACCACAAGCCTCCAGTAATTTACTCGTATTCACCGTTTTCTCGAAAGTGTCCATGTCTTTAACAGGACAAGAGCCACCCGTCAGGTTCGTAGATTTCGCGGAGCATATAAACGGGATCGAACTGTTTGCTCCCCGGCTCGCTAATATACTGACAATATCCTTAAAACAATCATCCGCATGCGCGGTTTGCAGTACTAGATTATCCGAACCTGTGCTGTACAGTCCTTGGAAGATACGGAGTAAGCTACTGAACTGCGGGCAGCATATAACGTTTCCTACAACTGCTGCTAACGGCTGGTTACAGTCGGAGGCTGTTCTTTCCATTATACTTGAAACGGCGGAGAAGTTTACGGGGCAGCGCCCGGTTAGGACAGGATCGTAGGTACTAGGATGTGTGGGGTACATTGGAGGTAACGAGTTAACTGGGAATGAATAATGTGGGATAACGGTGGGCGATATTTCGATGGGTTCGAAAATTCCGCTTTTCGGTGGGCTAGCTAAATTAGGTGCTGAATAAATGCGAATGGGCTCGGATAGTGAGTCGAGGGATATCACATTCTTGAAGCTATACAGCCAGATTGTTAAATGCAGCAAACAATGGAACCAATAGCCTGCAAATCCCGTAGAACAAGATTATACACAAGCATTCATCTCAGTTGGTTAAATTTTTAAATAAGAAAATCGAGATTCTTCTTACCCTTGAGCCGAGTAGCGGTTGTTACGCAATCCATAACACCCACTAACCGTCAGGCAACATGGGGACTTTGTGATACAATCTCGAAGGTTAATTGAAATTTACGAAAGGGAGATGGTTGAATCAGTAAGCTGAAACCTGCAAAACAAGTTTAAACACGGTAATACGAAAATCCCACAATTTTTTCTGCGTTGTATTTCTCTCGTATAAAAGAATCATCTATAGCAACAAGAAATCAAAGATAACGATCCGTATTCCAGTTTATCGAAAAGGAATCAAATCTTCAATGTCTCTTTCCTTTAATTTAAATTCCGTTTCACAAGTAGCTCCGGAATCAGAATTAGCATAAAATTAAGCTAAAGAATAAATCTTAATTACTTCAAATCGAAACCCAAAAAAAATATAGTAATATTTTTCGATTATTTGCCCTTAACTCCAAAAATCATCAGTGTTGCAGCAAAACCCAGGAAAAATCTAGAACCCTAAATCACTACCCAAACTAAACAAAATCAAAACATAAAATCAGAACTAAAAATGCAGCTCAAATACTCCCCAAGATCTATCCCCACCATCATTCACCTCAACAAAATCAAATCAACACATACCCACGCAAAAAAAAAAAAAAACCCTAAAAATGCGTGCTTTTCTGCGAAAAAGGAGAGCTGCTTAAGCAAAAATACCTGGAAAATCGGAATCCGCTAGTGTTTACAGGATCAATTGTCATAAAATGCAATAAATCAGCACCGAAATCCGAGCTCGAGATTAGCTAAAAATGTCTGCAAGTGATTCGAGAAAAGTAGAGAAAAAAAAAACCCTAAGAAAAAGTTGGGGAAAGTTGAGCTGAATGATTACTATGGAGATAAAGCGTGAAAAGAAACTGGGGAAGCTTTTTTCCTCTTTGTCTATGGCTTTTCTTCTCCTCCTTTTTTTTTTTTTTTTTTGTTTTTTTATTATTATTGATTATTATTATTTTTATATGCAAAAGAGTAAATTAGGAAAACCTCCTGAACTTAGACTAAATTAAGAAAAATGCCCCTATCTATCTTTAATTATCAAAATCCTTCCAATGTTTGTTTATGTATTACACCAACTCTATTACGGTGTGATTTTTTTCACGAAATTATTTTTATTACAGGGTATATTTCTTGGAAAATGTCGATTCTACCCATGCGGATATGACATTTTTTTAAGCTATTTCTCAGTGTTTTGAAACCCGGATCGGGACCGACTGGTTGAACTGGTTAAACCGCAAACCGTTGTCTTTTCCAGTCCGGTTGAACCGTAATATTGACATTCGAGTGAAAATTTGTTTGTTTGCTCAAAATTGTGTTTTTTTAATAAAAAAAAAATAAACAAATAAAATGGCCAAAACGACTTCTTTTTACTGCGGAGTTGAAAAAAAATCAAAATAAATAAATTTAAAATTAGAAGACATGTTATTTTTTTTATTATAATTTATATAATATTTGAAATGATTTGGTGTGATATCAGATATGTGTGTTGATTTGTTGTGTGCAAAAGAAAATTAAGTTTCATTTATGTTTTAATTGAAAATAAGTAAGGAGTAAATGTGTGCGAAAGAAAATATGTTTTATTTACTATAAGAATTATATATAAATAATTATATAATTATAAAATAAAAAAAATAAAAAAAAAGCGGTTGTATCCCAGTTGAACCGGTTCAACCGTAACCCCAGTAGATTGTCCGGATTTATGTCCTGTCCGAATTTCAAAACATTACTATTATTTAAAGATAAAAACCATCATCTGGAAACCTTCGCTCAGAGTCTTTATTCTTATTAGATGACACATTCAAAACTTTTAAGTATTAGCATTACTCGTTTCAAAAGTATTCTTTTTTCTTTAAAAAAATAGCATAAAAAAAATGCCACGCATGTTGGGGTAGAATTTATATTTTTCGAAAAATATTCCAGGAAATCAAAAAGATTCCATGAAAAATCACATTGTAAGGAGTCGGTGTAAGACAAAAACAAATATCGAGAGGATTTTAGTAATTACGAATAGATGGAAGCATTTTTTGTAATTTAGCCTAAGTTTAGGGCAGTTTTTGTAATTTACCCTTAATAAAATGACAACTGCTGGGGAAAGTGGTGAGGGTCCATCTAACAAAATAACAAATAGCTTTTTGCTACAAGTGGGCTTTTTGTGGGCCCTCTAGCTTTAGGAAATGGATGTAATGGGCTCGGCCCGATTACCATATATTGGGCTTTTCAGCCCGAGTATGGAAAATCAAATTTGGCTTTATTTCCCATCCAACTTCTACCCTTTTATTTTTTATTAGATTTATCTCTCTATAACATAATGCAAACGCTAGTCTAAGTAGAAGTTAGTGATTTTGAGTAAATATTAAAATGAATAATTAGTTCTAGAAGCAGGGGGTAGGAGTATAAATGAGACGAGTCGGCTCGCAAGCTTCCGGAGCTTGCTTGAAAAAAGCTCGTACTCGAGTTCGACAAATCGAGCTCGAGCTTCATTTCAGTTGTTCGACCGCTCGCGAGCCGGCTCGCGAGCTTTACCTTCTTTCTATATTTTTTTAATACATATTAATAATATGTAATAATGAATATTATTGATAATAAATAAAAAAGAATAATATTACTTTTCTAATTGATTTTTTTTTATGAATAGGTTAATTAAATTAAAATTTGGTTGTGCCGAGCTCGAGCTCGAGCCTTGTATAGTTGTAGCGAGCTCAAGCTCAAGCTCACAAAATAAGGCGAGCTCGGCTCGTTTATACCCCTAGCAGGGAGTGTTTGTAAATCCTTTAAAAAGTCAACATTAAGCTGTTAATTTAGAAGTTGTAATCCAGATAAACCTCTATAAAATAATAGAGTCGAGATCAGGGAAATTCTATTAATTTAGCAAATTATAAAATTATTGAATTAATAATTTAATGCGTTTTCACCTAGTCGGGACCGCGAGAAACGATTATTTAATCAAAATTATTAATTTATCAAATATTAATTTATCAAATATTAATTTATCGAGGTTCTACTTTATTTACCTTATTTAGCTTATGTTACACTCATTAAGTGTGAGTGTAACGTAAAATTAATTTCCAAACCCCAACTCCATTAACTAATGCTCGAATTTTGAATGAGAGATGAAATTTTCAATAAACATGTAATAAATGATTATAACACCAAAAACTGTTATACACTGGATATCAATATAAAAAGCACTTTTTCTCTATACAATGAAAAGCGCTTTTCAATTCATATATACTATTACCTATACATTCATATATAGGAAGCAACAATGGAACTTAAACTTATTCTTCTAGTTGTCCTCTTCATCTTCTCTTCACCTGGTTAGCACTTAGCTCTCTCTGTGTATATATATATATATATATATATATATATATATATATATATATATATATATATATACTAGCAGCATAAACTTTTAGTTCAAATGATAATTCAACATGATATCTGCAGAGTCAGACCTAATGAAAGATCCTGAATTTCAACAACAATTACTGTGAAATGATGATATACAATTAGAATATGTAAATAAATAAGTGTAGAAAAATTGATGTCTTTTATATATAAGATATTTACTCATAATATTGTTGATATATTTATGTATATATATATATAATGTACCTCGTATTTTTGGCAGAAAAAATTCAATCAAATCGTCTGAGTGAAAGTGTTGCAGCTGAAACCCCGTACAATAACGACGAAAACTACGATTATGACGGCCCAAACCCATATTGGTATACCCTGTGCCATAGCATCGAATGTGATACTTCAGACGATCATTGTTCAAACTACGATTGCAGAGTTTGTGGTACCGATAAAAGATGCCTTCCATTTTAAGTATATATACACGAAGTTATATACGTATGTACGTATATATTAATCCGTTACCGATTTATTTAAATAGCAAAAAGAAACATTTTGTTGTAATAATCTACCAAGTTTTCATGAAGGGAATAACACCGTGATTTTCTTGCTTTCAATTAAAAAATATGAAGATTGTTACATATTAAAAAGTAGAGGATGAAATAAATTAATAGCACTTTGCACCCTCGAAACACAATAAATCATTAATAATGCCCTCTGAATTGAATATTTAAAATTTAATGAGGGTAATTTCATTTTTTTTTTCTGGGTTTTTTTGGTTTAATTTCCTAGGTGCAAATAACAAATTTATTATTATTTTCTTCCACCCCAACATAATTTCGAGTATACAAAATGCGAAAAAACAAAAAAATGACAAAGAATTACTGAAAAATAACTATATTTTCGTTTCAGCAGCCTTGGTTGAAGCTGAATTTCACTAAATTATTCGATTTATCATTTTTATATTGTAATTAGTGAAAATATTTGGTAGAACTCTTTGGAAGAAAATATAATTTTATTTAAATAAATAACTAAAAAAGAATAGTTAAATTATACAAATAAAAATATATATTGAAACAGGCAACATTTAAAAATTTAAATGTATTATCTTGTGTTTGGTACATATTTAATAGATAACATCGAATTGTTATTGGAACAAGTAATCAAATACATTCATATTGATAAATTTTAAGAAATCAATACATAACTAATAGTAATCTTAAGTATTCAAATATATTTTAGTTCATTAATTTCATAAATTATATTTCCATTCATTATTATACAATATATATTACTTTTTATTTTTTTCAAATAATTTAATTTTTTAGTTACTTCTCACTTTTTTATGATCCATTAATTATTAGATTGTTATGTTTATTAGTTTTCAATTTTAAAATATAAAATAATTGATATTAAGAGAGGTAAGTGTTACAAATGATACTTTAGAGAGTAAATGTACGTAGACTATACTTCAGAAGTGTAAACTGTATTTGACCCAATAAATAAAATAGGTTAACTAAATGTGAAACAAGCCAACACGAAATACAACGCATCAACTGTAGGTGTAACAACGTAAATTAATTGAGAGTAAATAGCACTTACCTCTGTGGTCACAAGTTTTGCATATGACCCATTTATATTCATAATATCAATGTAAATAGCACTTAATCTCCTTGTGGTTTGGACATTTTGCACATGACCCCCTTATGATATGAATTTAGGCACATAACCTCCTTGTGGTTTTGACATTTTGCACATAACCCCCTTATGGTATGAAATTAGGCACATAACCCCCCTATGGTTTTGAATTTTGCACATGACCATCTTATGGTATCAAATTAGTTTCTTCCCCTCCTGAATCGGTGACTGGAAAAGGCTAGATCATGCTAGTTAAGTGGGGTCCAAGGCCATTAGCAAATCTGAAAACTTAATCACGTTCACATGCAAGCTTTTTGATCGCAAGTAAGAACAATGTAATCACACCTAAAT
>NW_012193028.1:1489883-1517742 GCF_000504015.1 Erythranthe guttata | reverse complement strand
GTTTGACGGAAAAACTAATGGAAATTAGCCCCTTAAATCAAAAAGGGGTTATGTGCTGATATTTCGAGCATAAAAAAAGTCATCTGCAAAAACTTGTAACCACAGTGTTATTTACCCACTAATTAATGCTCGAACTTTGCATATGAATGATGAAATGTTATTAAACATGTAATAAATGATATATAAAGTTATAGTGTGCGTTAAACAACATAAACTGTTATATACTTGTAATATAAATACAGTAGAGAGACACCCAAATCTCATTATAAAAGGTACTTCAAACAATATTACCTATACATTCATATATTGGAAGCAACAATGGAACTTAAACTTATTCTTATAGAGGTTCTCTTCATCTTCTCTTCACCTGGTTCTCTCTCTCTCTCTCTCTCTCTCTCTCTCTCTCTCTCTCTCTCTCTCTCTCTCTAATATATAAGATATTTACTCATGAATATACTATATTTCATATGTTTATTGTTAAAAAACATAATTATAAAATTATCATATTATTATTGTCGATATATATATATATATATATATATATATATATATATATATATATATATATATATAATTGGGCAATTACGGCCGCCCTTGAGGTATAGCCAAATTACGAAAAAAATCTTCTTGTATTAATCCAAACATGAGGGGGATTTTCGTAATTTGACCATAACTAGGGGGTGGCCGTAATTTGCCCTATATAATTTTATATAAAATTTATGTGCCTCGTATTTTGCAGGAAAAATTGAATCAAGTGGTCTGAGTGGAGGCGTTGAAGCTGAACCCCCGTATATTAATGTCGAAACCAACGATTATTACGAGCGGGGCTATTTGTATTACCTATGCCGTAGCATCAAATGTGTTAGCTCAGATTATCCAGATACTTGTGCACAATATGAATGCTCAATATGTGCGCCCGATAAGAGATGCCTTCCCTAATCGATTACATTTTTTATGTAATACTTTTAGCCAAGTATCGTTACGAGATCGAATAAAATCGCGATTTGTTTGCTTTCAGTAAAAAATAAAATATAAAAAAGCAAAGGATGAATTTAATTTCATAATTGTAAACGTTTGATCTTCGATGCAAACTAATTTAACCGCGCACATTCTTCAATATAAATACAAAAAATTATATATTAAATATAATAGATTAGTTTGTGAAAATTAAATATTGTTCAATTTCTTTTTATTTATACGTAATTAGTAATTTGACCCGTGCGATGCAAAATAAGGTTTTAAAATTAGAATAGTATAGCTTTAAACCATACCAAAAGTAAAATCTCTAAAAAAAGAAATACGTACTGAGATGCTTAGGTTCATATTCAATCACCATATGAACGGTGAATTTTGTCAAAAGATCAATGTATTCTTGGAATGAGAATCTTGAGATCTTGGTCTTCTACTAAACATATAGAGTCCGAAATCTGTAAATTTTCATAAGACGCTAAAAAATTACATGTAAAATGAAAATTGGTAGATGGTCTTATTGGCAATTGTATTAGTTCCGCGAAGTTGTTTTCAAATTTTAAATTCATATCGTGTTTCTCAAAATTCTGTATTTGCCGTACTCAATATCAAATTTCAAAAAAAAATAAACATTACCTTCTTTTACCAATTCCTTATATTTTAATACAATACCTTTTTCTTTAGCGGAAGCACGGATACTCACTTTGCACCTTTAAAATGTAGGATTTAATGTAAACAGTAATATAGTTAATTTTACCATACAACAATAATGTTAGCATGTTTACCGAGGAAAAAAGTTTCAGAAAAAAAAAATTCCAGAACAAACATTAAAAAAAAGTTAATAATATAAAAGTCAACGTCGTTGATTGGTGGGGAAAAAATCTCAAAAAAAATCAACATTGTTGATCGATGTTGGCGGAGAAAAAAAAATAATAGCACTTCTACACGTTTCTTGTTTCCCTTGTTGTGCGAGTGAAAATGGAGGAAATTCTATCATCCGAATATTGTCTGAAATGAGCCCATGCTCGAGATTTTTTACATGATCATATGCCAGTTGATGAACAATAAAAATATATTCAATTGGAGAAAATTTTCACAACAACTTATTTCTTAACCAAACAACCCAAAATTTGAATAATTTTAATTTTTCTAGCTCAAACAAACACACACAAAATTTGGGGGAAAGAGATATTTTTTAATGTAAAAAACAGTATTGAGAAACAACCAATTTGCAACAAAATTTGGTTTCGGAAACAACAATATTCCATAAGCGCAATAGAAAAAAGAATTCCCACAATTTTGTTTCGAAAATCTGTTAATAATTGCGGAAAATCTCATAACCCCCTGCGGATTTTTTTAATTAGCAAAAATCCAATCAATTTAACAGTCAGGGGATATTTATATATGTTAACAAACGGCCGAAAAATCTGCATATATTACAAATAAATCAGTAATTAAAAATAAAGAAAAACATCGTGAATTAAATTTATTTAGTCTAATAATTATTGTTAATAAATTATTTATTCAATAATTTAATAAATTAATTTGTTAAATTAATAAGCTAAATGTACCATAAAAATAATAAGTAAGATGACTAATATAACCATCAAATAGGCGGGATATAAAAACCTTAGAGTTTAACTGGTGCAACTTTACTTTTATTAATGAGATACTATTAAAAATTTAATTATAAATAGTACTCCACATTTCTAATTATTTTCTAGCTGCAAAAAAAAAAAAATAATAATAATCAAGTTTGACCCCAAAATAGTGATTTCCGTTAGAAGTGAACGTTCAAGTGATGGCGGGGACCAAATGGGTTTAAAATTGATCTTTTGGAGGTGTAGTTTGTTCAGTTTAAAATAACGGGGACCAAAAGTGGAATCGGGTGAAACATGAAGGACGAAAAATACTTTAATCCCCTAATTAATATGCATATTTATATCATTACAAGTCTGCAACCAATTACTTAATTTGAATTAAAGACCCTTACAAGAATACGATGTCTCGTTGCCCTCGAACCTCTATAAACTTTTAGTACATCATCTAGAATTTTGGCCCCAGTCGTATATTAGTGGCTTCGCAATTGCACATAATGGCGAATGCAATTAACTGGTTCTTTCGACCCTACACCCTGTGATAAACACCGGGTGGGTTTTCTACTGATACATGTTATATTTAATTATTTATTATATATTCTCCCACCTAGGTTAACCTGTACGAGTTTTAGAAAAATACACATATCAGCAGAAGACCCACCCGGTGTTTATTACCGTGTGTAGGATCGAAGGAGCAAAATTAGCTCTTAACCAAATACACAACAAACCAATAGGAGATAAAATGCATTAATTGTATGTGTTTAAATTTTTATTAAACATGTAATAAATGAAAACGTTACTAAAAAGGATTGCAAACCACATTATAATTTTTTTTATTAAATTGCAGGTTTATAAATTTTTATATCAATAGAGAGAGGCAACCAAATTAAACCACATTATAAAAGGCACTTAAACATTAGCTTTGCAAATATATTACTTATATTTCATATAAAGGAGGTGACAATGGAGCTTAAACATGTTCTTCTAATTGTTCTTTTCATCTTCTCTTCAACTGGTTCTCTCTCTCTCTCTCTCTCTCTCTCTCTCTCTCTCTCTCTCTCTCTCTCTCATATATATAACATATTTACTCATGAATATACTATATTTCATATGTTAATTTATTGTAAAAAACACAATTATAAAATTATCATATTTTTATTGTCGATATATATAATTGGGCAATTACGGTCACCCATGAGGTATAGCCAAATTACGAAAAAACCTCTCTTGAATTTACCCGAACATGAGGGGGATTTTCGTAATTTGACCATAACTAAGGGGGTGGCCGTAATTTGCCCTATATAATTTTATTTAAAATTTATGTACCTCGTATTTTGCAGGAAAAATTGAATCAAGTGGTCTGAGTGGAAGCGTTGAAGCTGAATCCCCGTATATTAATGTCGAAACCAACGATTATTACGAGCGGGGCTATTTGTATTACCTATGCCGTAGCATCAAATGTGTTAGCTCAGATTATCCAGATACTTGTGCACAATATGAATGCTCAATATGTGCGCCCGATAAGAGATGCCTTCCCTAATCGATTACATTTTTTATGTAATACTTTTAGCCAAGTATCGTTACGAGATCGAATAAAATCGCGATTTGTTTGCTTTCAGTAAAAAAGAAAATATGAAAAAGTAAAGGACGAATTTAATTTCATAATTGTAAACGTTTGATCTTCAATGCAAACTAATTTAACCGCGCACATTCTTCAATATAAATACAAAAAATTATATATTAAATATAATAGATTAGTTTGTGAAAATTAAATATTGTTCTATTTCTTTTTATTTATACGTAATTAGTAATTTGACCCGTGCAATGCAAAATAAGGTTTTAAAATTAGAATAGTATAGCTTTAAACCATACCAAAAGTAAAATCTGTAAAAAATGAAATACGTACTGAGATGCTTAGGTTCATATTCAATCACCATATGAACGGTGAATTTTGTCAAAAGATCAATGTATTCTTGGAATGAGAATCTTGAGATCTTGGTCTTCTACTAAACAGATAGAGTCCGGAATCTGTAAATTTTCATAAGACGCTAAAAAATTACATGTAAAATGAAAATTGGTAGATGGCCGGATCTTATTGGCAATTGTATTAGTTCTGCGAATTTGTTTACAAAATTTAAATTCACATCTTGTTTCTCAGAATTCTGTATTTGCCGTACTCAACATCAAATTTCAAAAAAATATAAACATTACCTTCTTTTACCAATTCCTTATATTTTAATATAACCTTTTTCTTTAGCGGAAGCATGGATACTCACTTTGCACCTTTAAAATGTAGGATTTAATATTAATGTGTTAAACATTAATATAGTAATATTACTGTCGTAAATAATAATATAGTTAATTTTACCATACAAAAATAATGTTACCATGTTTACCGAGGAAAAATGGTTCAGAAAAGAAATTCCAGAACAAACATTAAAAAAATAATAATAATATAAAAGTCAATGTTGTTGACCAGTGAGGAAAAAAACTCAAAAAAAATCAACATTGTTGATCGATGTTGGCGAGAAAAAAAAATTAATAGCGCTTCTACACGTTTCTTGTTTCCCTTGTTGTGCGAGTGAAAATGGGGAAAATTGTTTCATCCAAATACTGTCTGAAATGAGCTCATGCTCGAGATTTTTTACATGATCATATCCTAGTTGATGAACAATAAAAATATATTGAATTGGAGAAATTTTTTGCAACAACTTATTTCTTAACCAAACAAACCTAAATTCGAATAATTTTAATTTTTCTAGCCTAAACAAACACACACAAAATTTGGGGAAAATAGATATTTTTCAATGTAAAAAACAGTATTGAGAAACAACCAATTTGCAACAAAATTTTGTTTCGGAAACAACAATATTCCATAAGCGCAATAGAGAAAAGAATTCCCACAATTATGTTTCGAGAATCTGTAAATAATTGCGGAAAATCTTATAACCCCCTGCGGATATTTTTAATTAGCAAAAATCCAATTAATTTCGCAGTTGGGGGATATTTATATATGTTAACAAACGGCCGAAAAATCTGCATATATTACAAACAAATCAGTAATTAAGGATAAAGAAAAACATCGTGAATCAAATTTATTTAGTCTAATAATTATTGTTTATAAATTATTTATTCAATAATTTAATAAATTAATTTGTTAGATTAATAAGCTAAATGTACCCTAAAATGTAATAAGTAAGATGACTAATATAACTATCAAATGGGCGGGAAATAAAAACCTTAGAGTTTAACAGGAGCAATTTTACTTTTATTAATAAGATACTAGTAAAAAATTAATTATAAATAGTACTCCACATTTCTAATTATTTTCTAGCCTCAAAAAAAAAAAAAAAAAAAAATCAAGTTTGACCACAAAATAGTGATTTCCGTTAGAAGTGAACGGTCAGGTGATGGCGGGGACCAAATGGGTTTAGAATTGATCTTTTGGAGGTGTAGTTTGTTCAGTTTAGAACAACGGGGAACAAAAGTGGAATCGGGGGAAACATAAAGGACGAAAAATATTTTAATCCCCTAATTAATATGCATATTTATATCATTACAAGTCTGCAACCAATTGTTTAATTTGAATTAAAGACCCTTACAAGAATACGCCGTCTCGTTGCCCTCAAACCTCTATAAACTTTTAGTACATCATCTAAAATTTTGGCTCCCAGTCGTATATTACAGGCTCCACAATTGCACAAGATGGCGAATGCAATTAACTTGTTCTTTGGACCCTACACTCAGTGATAAACATCGGGTGTGTTTTCTACTGATACGTGCTATATTTAATTATTTATAATATATTCTCCCACCTAGGTTAACTTGTACGAGTTTAAGAAAAATACAAAAAAATACACGTGTTAGCAGAAGACCCACCCGGTGTTTATTACCGGGTGTAGGGTCGAAGGAGCAAAAATAACTCTTAACTAAATAGTAAATACACAACAAACCAATAGGAGATAAAATGCATTAATTGTATGTGTTTAAATTTTTATTAAACATGTAATAAATGAGAACGTTACTAAAAGGATTGCAAACCACATTATAATTTTTTTATTAATTGCAGGTTTATAAATTTCTATATCAATAGAGGCAACCAAATTAAATCACATTATTTTTTTTTTTTTTTTGAGTAAAAGGCACTTAAATTAAACCACATTATAAAAGGCACTTAAACAATAGCTTTGCAAATATATTACTTACATTTCATATAAAGGAAGCAACAATGGAGCTTAAACCTATTCTTCTAATTGTTCTTTTCATCTTCTCTTCAACTGGTTAGCTCTCTCTCTCTCTCTCTCTCTCTCTCTCTCTCTCTCTCTCTCTCTCTCTCTCTCTCTCTATGTGTGTGTGTGTGCGTGTCTATATATATATAATAAAATGTATCTCCTTTTTTGCAGAAAAAAATTCAATCAAGTCGTCCGAGTGATACTCTTGTAGCTGAAACCCCGTGCCATCACGGAACCAACGATTCTGATTACGGGCAAGACCCAATGGTTGTCTTCTGCCATGGCCTCGAATGTGCTACATCGGATGATTGTTCACAATATGAATTTTGCTCACAATGTGGTGACGATAAGAGATGTCTACCCTAATTCATTACAAAATTAAAAATCGCTTTCGCATTTGTTTTGTAATGATTAGCCAATCGTTACGAAGGGAATAAAATCGTGATTTATTTGCTTTTTATCGTGAATTTTCTTTTCCTTTTGATATAAACCATATTTTGTGTATATAATATATACTAATTGTTTATGTATTTTAAAAATAGTAATAAAAATAATGAAGCTCTTTTAATTACAAATAAAAAAGTTGACGACGATACATTCACAATTTAAACGCTTGACCTGAGATCGAATAGGTAATAACAAGTTATATATATGTATATATGTATTAATCCCAATATATCGTAAGTTATCGGTTTATTTGTTACACTAAAAGTGCGGTCACACAGTGTGCCATGAATTTTGTCACTCGTGAGCAAGTCGTAATACATTGAAATAAAAAAAGCTTAATTTTACTTTGCATCCTCAAAATAAATTAACAGCATATTTTTCAAACGTAATAAATCGTTCACATTGACATAACCCCCTTTATATAATGGGGTAATCACAAAAAAGCCCATGACAAGGGCACTTAATTAAAAGAGGGACATCCAATTTTTTTGTCTTTCAAATAAATCAACCCCATTCAAATTTATTTGAAAATAAGGAAAATCCTTTTATATATACCAAAATTACCCCCAATTCATTGAAACCCAATTCAACTCAAATTTCATGATTTACACCCCAATTTAACCCAATTTCATCAATTAACCAATTTTAACCCTAATTTCAATTTTGACCCCAATTTTAACCCTAATTCGTATCAATTCCACCCATTATGCTCTAACTTCTTTAATATTACCCATTGACCCCGGATTTTAACAAATATATCACATTAACCCCCAAAATTTTTTTTTTTTTCAGAAAATAATTTTTTTTCGGAAATATTTTTTTTCCGGCCAGATTCCGGCGTTGACTTTTTTTTTTTTTTTTGAATTTTTGAATTTTTGTTTTCCTGAAAATTTTTTCCGGCCGGTCAACGGCCGTTGACCGCCGGGTCTCCGGCGTTGACTTTTTTTTTTTTTTTTTTTTAATAATTTTTTTTCTTAAAAAAAAATATTTTAATTAATTTTACTGTCTTGGCTGCTAAATTACTGTCTCCGGCAGCTATTTAACTGTCGGAGACAGTAATTTAACTATTAATTGACTGGTTTTTTTTTTTTTTTTCTTCAAAAATATTTTAATTAATATTACTGTAATCGTTGCTAAATTACTGTCTCCAGCAGTTATTTAACTGTCGGAGACAGTAATTTAACTGTTAATTGATTTTTTTATTCTTAAAAAAAATATTTTTAATTAATATTACTGTATTCGTTGCTAAATTACTGTCCCTAGCAGTTATTTAACTGTCGGAGACAGTAATTTAACTGTTAATTGACTTTTTTATTCTTAAAAAAAATATTTTTAATTAATATTACTGTATTCGTTGCTAAATTACTGTCTCCAGCAGTTATTTAACTGTCGGAGACAGTAATTTAACTGTTAATTGACTTCTTTTTTTTTTTTTTTTTCCTTAAAAAAATTTATTTTAATTAATATTACTGTCCTGGATGTTAAATTACTGTCTCCAACAGTAATTTAACTGTCTTAGACAAAAATATTAATAATATTACTGTTCGGAAAAATAATATTCATAATATTACTGTCCCAAACAGTAATATTACTGTCTGAGACAGTAATTTAGTAGTCAAGACAGTAATATTAATTAAAATATTTTTTTTCTAAGAAAAAACAATTCAAAAAAAAAAAAAAAAAAAAGTCAACGCCGGAGACCGGCGGTCAACGGTGGTTGACCGGCCGGAAAAAAAATTCAGGAAAAACAAAATTTCAAAAAAAAAAAAAAAAAAAGTCAACGCCGGAATCTGGCCGGAAAAAAAAGATTTCAGAAAAAAAATTATTTTCTGAAAAAAAAAAGTTTTGGGGGTTAATGTGATATATTTGTTTAAATCTGGGGTCAATGTGTAATATTAAGGAAGTTAGAGCATAATGGGTGGAATTGTTAAGAATTATATTATTGAGGGTATTTTAGACTAAAGACATGGGGATGGGCTTAATTGAGAGACTGTTTTTTTTGTGGACTAAAATGCATTTAAGTCCCATGTGATGGGCCTTTTTGCCATTTGCCCTTATATAATTTCCTAACTGAGTCGAGACCAGTTTTAATTCACCAATTTTTTTTATATATCTACCCATAAAACTCGTGCCCACTCACAGAAATCTCTTAAAAATCAATTTCCATTTCAAATTTTGTTTTTCATTTTTCAATTTTGCTTTTTATTAAATGATTTTTAAAATTTCAATATAATTATTTTTTTCGTTATTTTAATTTCGATGTTTTTGTAAATGATTGATTGTGTTAATTTGATCTAAATAAATAAGTATTTGATGATATTAGCAATAAATACCCAAAAAAAGAACTCCCCTCGAGTCTCTATAAAATTTTATTACATCATCTAAACTTCTGGCCCCCAATCGTATTTTACTGGTTTCAACAATGGCTTTATACAACTTACAACTGGTGAATATACACCAGGTGCTTTTAAACGGTAGATTTACGCATAATAACATACACCGTGTGTATGTGTATTTAGTAGATAGTTATTTATATAGATCTACGATTTAAAAGCATATGATGTATTTCACCTGGTGTAGGATCTCAAAAGTCGTTCCACAATTGTAAGGGATTGGGAATGCAATGAACTCTTAACTAAATACACAACAAACCAATACTAGGAATTAAAAATGCATTATCTAGGTGTTTATCGTAAATTAATGTTTATACCCTAACTACATTAATTAATGCTCGAACTTTGCATGAAAGATGAAATTTTTATTAAACATGTAATAAATGTGAACGTTACAGAATTGAGAATGCTATATCAATAGAGAGGCAACCAAATTAAACCACATTACAAAAGGCACTTATTAAACACTTGCTTTCATATATATTACCTATATTTCTATATATATAGGAAGCTAAGTAACAATGGAGCTTAAACCTATTCTTCTAATTGTTCTCTTCATCTTCTCTTCAACTGGTTAGCTCTCTCTCTCTCTCTCTCTCTCTCTCTCTCTCTCTCTCTCTCTAGGCAAATTACAACCACCCCTGATTTATGGTTAAATTAGGAAACTCGTCTCCTGTTTGGGTAATTACAGCCACCCCTCAACTATGTATTACCCTACGAAAAAAACCCTCCAGAAGGCAAATTTAGGGATGTTAAATGGATAAAAAACCAAACCGAAATTTTGGTACGCCAACAGTTCAGACCGTTTACCGAACTGAATATACGATTTGGTTCGGTAATTAACCGATTACATAAATTTTATGTAAAAATATATACAATGCAAGGATATATATATATATATATATATATATATATATATATATATATATATATATACTAAAATTCATATGTTTATATATTAATGTAGCTCTTTTATTTTGCAGAAAAAATACAATCGAGTCGTCTGAGTGAAAGTGTTGGAGCTGAATCCCCGTATAACAATGTCGAAACCAACGATTATTATGGGGAAGACCCCGTATATGGCTGGTGCCGTAGCGTCAAATGCGATACAATTGCCGAATGTGGTCCGTATGAATGCACGCGCTGCGGTGACAATAAGAGATGTCTACCTTAAGTCATCGGAAAAAAAAACATCACTTTCACACTTTGTTGTAGTAGTGAAGGGAATGAAATCATGATTTATTTGATATAAATCGTATGTTTGTATATATTACCAGTGCTCCACCCGTGCGATGCACGACAATATTTTTATGACAGTAAATATTTGATTTAAACAAAGTCGTCGAAATAAAAATAGGGGACAGCTAAAACAAATACCATTTATTTCTCACTTCAATACCACCATCATAAAAAATAGAAAATTAATAGGTAATGACATTAATACCATTAATAAAATCAATACCATAAAAGTTTTGTGTGTGGTATTGATTTTCATTAAGGATAATAATGATATTACCTATTTATTTATTATTTTTTATTTTTATGTTGGTGGTATTGAATTGAGAAAACATGGGTATTTGTTTTAGCCGCTTCCATAAAAATATCAAAAGTTGATATGCAATTAATACAAAGTAACGTAGTAGAAAAAAAATCTACAAAACAAATGATTTTGTTTGTTGTAAGCAAGGAATTAGGGGCCTTAAGATATAGGTCCCTGGTGACAAAACTTATTAGAACTAAATGACAGTCTAACTAAACATTTGTTTTACATCTTTTAAAAAAATCATTCAAAAAAGCCCCCCACACACAAAATATGAAATCTGCATACCAAGTAATATTTAAACTGTATTTATCATTACGGATTTAACATTTGCATTCTTGCATCTAACATTTTTGTTATTATTTTTTTCATAGAACATTTTTTTTTTGCATTTTCCGTATTTTTTTCCTTTGTTTTCCACTTAGTATTGAAATTTATGATTTTTTTTAAATTTTTTTCGGCCGTAGTTATCTATAGAAACCTGTAGGAAACAGTAGTAGTTCGTAGTCACATATAGACACTCGTGAAAAACTGTAGTAATTCGTAGTGTCATATTCTCAAACCCTAACTCCTCATTTGACGAACCCTAGCCGCCAGACACCATAGACACTCACATACAACTGTAGACATGAAATCGAAAAATTTTAGATATGCCCCACCAAACTCTACATCTCCTCCACCAAACCCTAGATCCACGACGCCAACGACACCTACGCCGCTAAAGATGTCACAAGCCCCACCCAAGTTGCCGTCGCCATCCCCCACCCCCAATATCACTGCATCACCAGCACCATCCCCCAACCACGAGCGCTGCAAACCAGCGAACGCCATCCTTATGCCCAACACCGCATCACCACCAGCGCCTCCCCCCGAGCCGCCACCGCCATCGCCATCCCTCTGCCCCATGCCGCCACCTCCAGCGCCATAGTCGATTCCATCGTCCTAGCCACCATCTCCCCTCAAACCATGGAGTGGAGTGGTGGCGAGAGAGAGCTTGAGAACGAGAAAAAATCGAGCGAGAGAGATAGAGAGAACCAGAGAGAGTGAGACAAAGAGAGAAGCATAAGAGGAAAAGTAGATATGAGAGAGAAACGTGAATATGTGGGTTATAAAATTTAGGGTGTATGGGCATGATAGGGATTAAAAAAAAATTAGAAATGTGGGTCATATATTATTTCATTTAATTAAAAACTTGGATTTAAAGTTGACATTTAGTTCAAATTAGATTTCATACGAGGGGCTCATAGCATATTACCCCAAGGAATTAAGCAGAAATACGTAATAAACATAAAAATATCGATAAGGAAAGTTACATGTACAAAATATCGTATCAAAAATCGGAATTTCCGGTAATTTTCGAAAGAATTGAAAATCAGAACTTCTCAATTCAAATATTTATCCACATCGAAATTGACAAAATTCAAAAATTTCATTTCGATTTTCACACCTAATTATTACCGGTGACCAGGGGTGTAGAATCTAGAGAAAATGAAGAACCCCACTATTAATTGGCCCAGCATACATATATATATATATATATATATATATATATAGCAGGTGTCACAATATACCATTTTTTTTGTCAAACCTAATTGTAATTGCATAATTAATTAATATCCGAACCCAACTACCAACGACTACCCAATTAATAAATTTACTAAATCTTCCCTATATAAACATCGTACATCTTAGGTTTTTTCTCCACACAAACACAAAACACACACACACACACACACACACACACACTCAACACACACAAAAATACCAATTCATAATCACTCACATTTTATTGCAAAATGGCTACAATGATCAAGAAAACGTGCATGCTCTTCATCGCCGCCGTGTTGGTGACGATGGTGGCGGTTGTGCCACTTGGCGAGGCGGCGATAGGATGCGGCACGGTGGTTTCGTACATAAAACCGTGTCTGCCGTATGTGACCGGGAGCGGCCCGTTGGGCGGCTGCTGCGGCGGCATTAAGGGCCTCAACTCTGCCGCCAAGACGACACCCGACCGACAAAGTGCTTGCAGCTGCCTGAAATCTCTCGCCGGCGGTGTCAACCTCGGCAAGGCCGCCGCGCTTCCCGGACAGTGTGGTGTTAATATTCCCTACAAGATCAGCCCTTCCACTGATTGCTCTAAGTATGTATATATATAATATATATAGATATTTATATATGTATATAGTAATTAATATCACAATTTTATAATTAATTAGTGCTAATTGTGTGGATTCTTGATTAATTATTGCTAAATGTGTGACTTTTATGTTGTGTTTTTTCAGGGTGAAATGAGTTGACTCGAAGGAAAGTCAAGTGATGCAGCATGATATATATATAATATTATAATATATGTTTTAACTAAATAAAGAGTTTTATTAGTTCACTTTTGAATTAGTGAACTTGATGCATGCATGTATACATGTTATATTTCTACATTATTTATATGATGAATATACAGTAGCTATTTTTCCTTATTAATTGTCCTTGTGATATTATTGTTGGTGATAAATAACAATCTACCTATATAATTGATTAAGAATTACACTTGCATGGAAGTAAAAATTAATCGAAAATACGAAAAATGACAAATATTAGAGGCTTGCCTAAAAAATGTTCTTAAGACAATATTTTACGTGTTGTCTAGGTGCAACAGTCTCTCCCGATAATATCTCAAGATACAGCAGTCGGATACTTTGATATTTAATTGCACAAATTCGAAGCCCGAACGTAGGAGTGAAATCTTAACATAAAATTATGAAAAAGAACTTCTCAAACGTTTGATTAAATCATCTGCGAAAACTGACCATGTTTTGTCATATTTATAGATATTTACGAGTCTTTTCCTAGAACGTTGTTGTTTGAACCATAGTCGATTTAATGAAGATATTTGTTGTTTAGGAAGAAACAAATTCATTCCAATATTTAAAATGTTCTAACAATTTATATTCACATAAAAAATTCCAACAAATAGAACTATATTCATGCAAGAAATGAAGAGTAAATCGAGATGTAAATTATAATACTTGAAAAATAAAATTGTATCGAATTTTTTTCTTGAGAATAAAATTTTATCAATTTCATGCAAAAGTATAATTGTCACTATCAAAGTATATATGAATGATTGGTTTAATCAACACGTGTTCTATAAAAGCACCACAAAAAAGTAAGATTTCTCAAAAGATTATTTAATTACACTGACAGTGACGGAGTCAGTATAAGGTTAATATAAATATATTTATTTATATAATATATATATACAGCAGATTTATTAAGTGCAGGATCAAAAGAAAAAAGAATCAATGTACAAATACTATAATACCCTTATTTATATTTCACATGAATGATAAGTCTGGGCCCACCCAATCATGGAATAATTTCACAAAATGAAAATTTTAGTTATGTGATTAATACTTCCAAAGCCAATCTACAGTTTACACACAGGAGTGCATATTTTTCTTTTGTAATTAACAAATGGATTAATTGATTAATAGTGATTATTATAGTTGGCAGTTGAGAAGTACAAATCAAAGGTACAATCATATTATTTTAGAGTTTGACAAATAATGTAAGTAGAATTAATTAAGTCCAACTTTACTGCCAAAAATCATTCAAGAAATTAATTCCAAGATACATGCCGACAACAAATTTGTCACGAAGTTATGATTTGTTCGACCTTACACCCGGTGAAAAACACCGGGTGTAGGATCGAGGGAGCCCGAAGTTATTCAGTTGCCCCTATCAAATCGGTCACGTTAAGAAGTATCGTTAAATAGTGGCCGAACCAGAATTTCATTATCAGATAGCGGATAAGAAAATTGAAAAAAACAAAATTTGTAATATAGATCTATGATATAAAAGCAATAACTAAAATTTTAAGCATATTTTTTGAAAATGTCGTCTCAGTTGTCGCCAGTGGCGATGCCAATATTTTATACGAGGGTGGGCATAAATAATGTAATCTCTATGTTGAAGTAAATCGAACTCAAAATATTATGGGAGGTGCGTTCTAATCGGCATTTGTTCATACAACATGAAATCATCGGATAAAATATTTTTGTTGCTTTACCTATTTCATTAAATTTTAAGGACTTCGATTCATAACTTCAAATTTGTTGTGTATAAAATAATAACTAAATTGCTATTAAGAAAATATTATATATATATATATATATATATATATATATATATATATATATATATATGATAGGCGAAAAAATTGCCATAGCCCCTGGTCCTATTCTGACTCCGTCGCCATTAAATTATCTTTGGAAAAATCTTACTTACCTGTGGTGCTTTTATAGAACACGTGTCAATTAAGACAATCATTTGTATATACATTGATAGTGACAATTATTCTTTTGCATTGAAAAAAAAAAACATCGATACAAATTTATTTCTCAAGTATTATCAGTTACATCTCTATTAAAACTTAATTTTGTATATTTTTGTGGATTTGAAATCCACACCGATCAATATGAATGGCATGTTTTTCTAAAAAAATTGAAATACTTGTTTGAGAAGTTCTTCGGAGTAATTTTATGTCGAGTTGGCCGTTGACTTCGAATTTGCGTGCAAATATCGAAATATCCGACAGTTGCACCTAGACAAAACGTAAACATTGTCTTAAGGACATTGCTTTGGCAAGTCTCGATTTGTCAATTTTCGCATTTCTGGTTAATTTTCAATTCCATATAAGTGTAATTCTTAATCAATTATATAGGCAGATTGTTATTTAATTATCACCAACAATAATATCACAAGGACAATAGCTACTATATATTCATCAATAAGTAATGTAGATATATATAACATGTATACATGCATCAAGTTCACTAACTCAAAAGTGAACTGTTAGAATCCTTTGGATTCTGACTTTGCAAGGAAACGTGTAAAAGAGTTGTACCACAAGTCTAGATATGCCGTGATATAAGAAGGGGAGTTTCCTTGTGTTTTAATTCTTTTTTTAATTTGTCATTAATTGATTAATATTAGGAATTATCTTTATACAAAGAGTTTTCTTATTTTCCAACTTATTCTCCTACGTGAATAAGAATCCCTAACATAATGGATTTTATTTCCTTAGTATTTTAATTAGTATTTTATTAATTGTGGGAATTAGTGTTTGAATAGGAGTTAATATCTTTTAATAAGATTTATATCCTAATATGCCTGATACGTTTTTTATGTTGGACTCTTGTAGGATTCTTTCATGAGGCTTATAAAAGTGGAGAAAATACACGTTAGTGTTTGACGTTCTTTTTGGAGAAAACATACCTCTGTTTTCTTTGTTGCCATACGTCTTCTTGGAGAGAAACATATACACAGGATATATTTCGTTACTCTCGTTATTTTATTGACGTCTTTTTATCGAGAGAAATCCACAGAGAAAATATCATTGGCTCTCGTTTTTATAGTTCCATCGTGATACGTGATTTTCATAGAAATATATCGGCTTCAAGGCTTTGTGGTGAAGACACCAAGATTCAAGGAGTATCACAAGTTTGTTTCTTCTATACAAAAAGAAGATCGGTTCTTCGGGAGAGGGGCTTAAACAGATCTCGGGAGGAGATCGATCCGCCGACTGAGGGATTCAGCGTTGAAGGGAGTTCAACCGTGCGGAGTAAGGGACGTGCTGCAAATTGAAGATTTATAATTCAGCGTAGTATACAAGAACGGCGTCAACAAAGAGGGAGTCTTTGTATTTTGATTAAGTCCTATTATTGTATTCGTAAAACTAAAAATTAGTAAATTTTATTTGCAGGTCCCCGTGGATGTAGGGTACAGTTGTATCCGAACCACATTAAATTTGTGTCTCGTTTATTTCTGTTTTTACGAACTGTTTCACGAACTGTTGCAATACTTCACGCAACAGTAACGAAAAACTGAATCTGACACAAATAATTTATATCTGCACGAAATAAATTCTAACAATTGGCATCAGAGCCTGTCACTAGATACACTTAGTGAGATTTTGGGATTTAATTTTTTAATTTGTTTTGTGCAGATATGTTTCATCGTGAAGGAGCGTCTACAGTACGACCACCTCTCTTGGATGGATCAAATTACTCTTACTGGAAATCGAAGATGAAGATGTTCATCAAGTCCGTTGATGAACGAGCTTGGCGTGCTATCGTGACTGGTTGGACCCCGCCCATGGCTAAAGGAACGGATGGTATGCAAACGGTAAAACCAGAAGAAGCATGGACTAATGAAGAGATATTACTTGCCAATTACAACTCAAGGGCGATAAACTCAATTTTCAGTGGCGTTGGTGACAATCAGTTCAAATTGATAGCATCGTGTGAATCTGCAAAAAGGGCATGGGAGATCCTACAAGTGACGTATGAAGGCACATCAACTGTTAAAACATCTAAGCTGCAGATGCTAGCCACAAGGTTTGAGAGTCTTCATATGGAGGAGGACGAGACGATTGCTGATTTCCACGCTAAGCTGTGTGATATTTCAAATGAATCGTATGCATTAGGTGAACAATACTCGGAAACAAAGTTGGTAAGAAAGGCACTACGTTCATTACCAGAAAGATTCGCTTACAGAGTTGCAGCAATCGAAGAAGTGAGAGATATCAATACGCTAAAGCTAGATGAACTCATGGGTAAACTGCAAACCCAAGAAATGAATTTTAGAGCAAATATTCGAGAAAAGAAAAAGGTGAAGAATGTGGCATTCCAAGCTGAAGCTTCCCATGGCATCTCACAAGGCCAAACATTTCATGAGTGTGACATTGATGTTGAAGAATCCTTAGCAATTATGTCAAATAACCTCGAAAGTCTGCGTCAAAAAATTGAAAATAGAGAAAATTCCTCTCAATCAGGTAAGTCTGTTAACCCTAACAAATTTAAAAAGTTTTCTAATAATGGTTATTTTGGTGATGCAAAGTCTAGGAGAAAGCAATGTCGAGAGTGTGGGGGTTTTGGACATATTCAGGCCGAGTGTGCGAACACTTTGAAGAAAAACAAGATGTCACTCACCACTGTTTGGAGTGATAAAGAGGACAGTGATGAGGATGAGAACAGCAAAGGAGATCAAACCACTAACTTTATGGCATTCAGTGGTACTACTTCGATGAGCAGAACCGAGGGACGAACTGTTGCAACAGTCTGTCCGACAGATTTCAGGTATGATGAATTATCTTTAAATAAGGACAATAATCTGACTTCATCATTTAATTTTGCAGGTGAATCTGAGAGCAGTAGTGATGATGAAGAGCCAACCCTCGAAGAGGTGAAAGATGTATATGAAAAAATGTACCGGAAGTGGCTTGAAGTATCTGAGGTAAATGAGCGCCTTGAAAATGATAAGCATGTTCTCATAGAGGAAAATAAAGTGTTAAAGGTAAGAATTTCTACTCTTGAACAAAATGTTATTTCTTCTAGTAGAGAAATAGATAGCTTGCAGGCTAAATTTGCTCAAACCCAAGATGTTATTTCTAAGTTTAATACTAGTAGAGTAACTTTGAATGAAATTTTGAACAAAAATCAGCCGAACTACTGTCGTATATGTATAGGGGGTAATCAACTATCTAATCATGCATTGAAACAGAAAGAAGATCCAAAAAGAAAAATCAATTTTGTTAAACAATCCACTGTTTCACAAACTGTTGCAACAGTTGCATCAACTCAGTCATCTCAAAGAAAATGTTTTGTCCCTACCTGTCATTTTTGTCATGCTCCTGGTCATATACGACCTAGGTGTTTTAAGTACTTGAAATTAGTTAAAAGAATAATGGCCCGCTCACCACTTTCCGCTAAAATTGATCACACTTTTGTGTCGTCTCAAAAACCCAAGATAAAGGTTGATTTAGTGAATAAAACTCAACAAAAAATCTGGGTAAAGAAGTCTGATCTTAATTGCTTATCTGCCATTACTTCTTTAAACTCATGTGATGATAGTACTAACTGTTCCAACAGTTCTGGTGACAAAGCTAGTTTTGGGAATAAAAAACTTGGTAATCTGAATTGTGATAATTTGTATGCGAAAAATAAGTTTATGAATCCAATTCAGCATTCGAGAACTAAGCTTACTGATATTTGTCATCTTTTCATAAGGGGCTTGGTCGAAAAGGGGGTTGTCTCAATTGATTATGGTGCAACGGAGAATGAATTAACTGATGCTTTTGCAAAAACCCTTGATGCACAGAAATTTGATTCCTTGCGAAAATCGCTGGGAATTTATGTTGTTTAATCTGATGCAGTTGCATGAACTGTTGCAACAGTCTGTGTGTCCAGACTTGCAACTTTTAGAGGTAGGACACTTCATACGTTTTTGCATCTCATATAGGACCTGCATTAAGCATACTGCATATGATTGAGACAAATGTGAATTTGATACTTCGTGTAATTCTAAATTTTGTGGGGTAGAACTTCACCAATTCCCAAAATGATTACTTAAAAGGCTCCAACTTATTTATTTCTCTGAATAGTCTTGTCATGGTTGGATGTTTTTATAGGGAAAAGCTGCCTCTTTTAATGAGTGAAAGCTACTCTTGAACTACTGTTACTTATATATATATCTACAACCATTTGGTCAGTGAATAGTTCGAAGCCTTTTTTAGTCGAGCCAGTAAATCACGTGGCCGAAAGCTCGCTACAAGGCTCAATTAGAAAGCCCAGGGAACTACACATTGCACGGCCAATATAAATTATATATATGGTCAGTGAATAGTTCGAAGCCTAGTTGAGTTGAGCCAGTAAACCACTTGACCGAACACTTACTACAAAGCTCAATTAGAAAGCCCAGGGGACTACACATTGCACGACCAGCATAATCTCGTTCCTTTTAATTGCTCTGTTTTTCATGGGAAAAAGCTACCATTAGACGCGTGCGTACGCTACCTAATAAGAACATCTTTGTGTTTGACTTGGGATTATTAAGTTTATTGGTTGCATTGGCAGTCGGATTTTTGGGGATTGCGCTTATCTTGAATGTGAAGATAAATCCCATATATGTTTTGTTTGTCCATGCAGTATCCTATTCACATATGTCTCTTAACTCATGTCTATTTCTCATGTTTATTTTTTGTACTGCATTAGGCATTACTTAAAAAAAAAAAAAAAAAAAAAAAGAGAGAGAGAGAGACGGGATTTTTGTTTATGTGCCGGTTAAATTTGATTTTTTTTGTTGCAACCGGATCGATTGGGCTTACTCCTCACATTTCCACGTTTCTTATGAAGTTTGGCAAAGTCTGTAGTCTTTGCTATTTAATGTTGGATTTGATATCACTATCCTTTGATTTTCGCATTGCAATTATCGTGTGGTATTGAGTTTGTGAGTTTGTGATTTTCTGTGCACGTTATGTATAGTGATTCTTCTCACTTCCTTCCAAGATTCTCTCTTCGTTTTGATCTTTTTGTTAAGTGTTTGAACAGCTTGCTTGAATCATCAAGATCATTAGTCCATGTTGAGTTATCTCTGCATGGTGATTGCCCAGAAAGGGGGAGAAAAGAACAGGAGAAAAGAACAGTAACGATGGCATGAACACAGGGGGAGTTCCTACAACTGTTGCGACAGTGCATCAGACAGTTGCTGGAACAGTGCAGGAATGCAGGGAGAGTTCAGACAACTGTTGAAACAGTGCATGAGACAGTTGCTGGGCAGAAATATAGGACAAATAATAAGCATTGTGAAGAGAAGTTGTTTCTGCTACTGCATATCCTTTTATCTCGTGCTTATCTGAACGAATTATCTGCTTTATTTTGGAGCTATGGTTTATTTACGGTTTACACTATCTGCTGAACTGTTTGATAAACTGTTGCAACAGTTTATATGTGCAGATGTTATTCTGAATTTGCTAATCCTTGTTCATGCAGGCATCATATATTTAGGGGGAGTAAATATTCTGACCAATCAATGCCAAAGGGGGAGAGTGTTAGAATCTCGGTGGGATTCTAAGTCCACAACACCAAGTAGAATTCTATGAAGATGTTTATTGTCATTAATTGGTTTAGGTCTTCACAAGAATATAAAAGGAGAAGCTATAATGCCGACGTTATTTGCTGAGTCTTTTATCACGTGGGTTATTTACCACGTCGCCCTCCAAGTCTATCAAGCCGAGTAAGCAAAGGGGAAGAATGAATGCATTTACAAGAGGAGCTGCCTAAGGATCATTCACGGAGGGAGATACACATGCAGGGGGAGCTGACTCCGTTGTGAACCACCTGCCGAAGCCACTACTGTGGGAGCAGTTGCTGAAACTGTGGCACTTACTATTGCAGCAGTTGATGCTACTCTTGTTGAAAAGAGTTGATGATGATCTTTAGTTTTATTTTCTTCCGTCTAATCGTTACTGATTGTTTTATTTTCAGGTTATTTTACTCAGGGGGAGAAAATGATTATAATCAATAAACGACAAAGGGGGAGATTGTTAGAATCCTTTGGATTCTGACTTTGCAAGGAAACGTGTAAAAGAGTTGTACCACAAGTCTAGATATGCCGTGATATAAGAAGGGGAGTTTCCTTGTGTTTTAATTCTTTTTTAATTTGTCATTAATTGATTAATATTAGGAATTATCTTTATACAAAGAGTTTTCTTATTTTCCAACTTATTCTCCTACGTGAATAAGAATCCCTAACATAATGGATTTTATTTCCTTAGTATTTTAATTAGTATTTTATTAATTGTGGGAATTAGTGTTTGAATAGGAGTTAATATCTTTTAATAAGATTTATATCCTAATATGCCTGATACGTTTTTTATGTTGGACTCTTGTAGGATTCTTTCATGAGGCTTATAAAAGTGGAGAAAATACACGTTAGTGTTTGACGTTCTTTTTGGAGAAAACATACCTCTGTTTTCTTTGTTGCCATACGTCTTCTTGGAGAGAAACATATACACATGATATATTTCGTTACTCTCGTTATTTTATTGACGTCTTTTTATCGAGAGAAATCCACAGAGAAAATATCATTGGCTCTCGTTTTTATAGTTCCATCGTGATACGTGATTTTCATAGAAATATATCGGCTTCAAGGCTTTGTGGTGAAGACACCAAGATTCAAGGAGTATCACAAGTTTGTTTCTTCTATACAAAAAGAAGATCGGTTCTTCGGGAGAGGGGCTTAAACAGATCTCGGGAGGAGATCGATCCGCCGACTGAGGGATTCAGCGTTGAAGGGAGTTCAACCGTGCGGAGCAAGGGACGTGCTGCAAATTGAAGATTTATAATTCAGCGTAGTATACAAGAACGGCGTCAACAAAGAGGGAGTCTTTGTATTTTGATTAAGTCCTATTATTGTATTCGTAAAACTAAAAATTAGTAAATTTTATTTGCAGGTCCCTGTGGATGTAGGGTACAGTTGTATCTGAACCACATTAAATTTGTGTCTCGTTTATTTCTGTTTTTACGAACTGTTTCACGAACTGTTGCAACACTTCACGCAACAGTAACGAAAAACTGAATCTGACACAAATAATTTATATCTGCACGAAATAAATTCTAACATGAACTAATTAATAAAACTTTTTATTTAGTTAAACATATATTATATATAGCATGCTGCATCACTTGACTTTCCTTCGAGTCAACTCATTTCACCCTGAAAAAACACAACATAAAACTCACACAATTAGCACTATAGTCTATAATATAATCAATAATATTAATTCAAACAATAATTAGTACTAATTAATTATAAAATTATGATATTAATTACTATATATATACATACTTAGAGCAATCAGTGGAAGGGCTGATCTTGTAGGGAATATTAACACCACACTGTCCGGGAAGCGCGGCGGCCTTGCCGAGGTTGACACCGCCGGCGAGAGATTTCAGGCAGGCACAGACACTTTGCCGGTCGGGTGTCGTCTTGGCGGCAGAGTTGAGCCCCTTAATGCCGCCGCAACAGCCGCCCAACGGGCCGCTCCCGGTCACATAGGGCAGACACGGTTTCATGTACGAAACCACCGTGCCGCATCCTATCGCCGCCTCGCCACGTGGCACAACCGCCACCATCGTCACCAACACGGCGGCCACGAAGAGCATGCACGTTTTCTTGATCATTGCAGCCATTTTGCAATAAAAATGTAAGTGATTATGAATATATTGGTAATTTTTGTGTGTGTGTGTGTGTGTCTTGTGTTTGTGTGGAGAAAAAACCTACGAGGTACGATGTTTATATATAGAGAAGATTTAGTGTATTAATTGATTGGCCTGGGTAATCGTTGGTAGTTGGGTTCGGATATTAATTAATTATGCAATTATGCAATTATAATTAGGTTTGACAAAAAAAAAAAAAAAGTATATTGTGACACCTATGTATTATATTTCTTCCATGCTTCATTATATTGCTGGCCCAATTAATATTGTGACACCAGTAATGATGTTAACACTTGAGGGAAAAATACAAAAAATACGGTTTTCATCCGTTAAGTTTGAATCGATTGCACATTTGGTCCTTCATGTTCACAAAAAAACATATTTGGTCCCTCATGTTTAAAAAACGCAACACTCTTTTTCCGTCAATTTTATGTTAAAACTAACGGAATCAAATATGTGCCCTTCACTACTGTAACTGACGGACTAAAGGTAAATTGACGGAAATGACAAAAAATGTCAAATTATTGAAACACGAGGGACCAAATGTGAAATCATTGCAAACTTGAGGGATGAAACAGTGAATTTCCCAACACTTAACATTAACGGGTCCCTCATAAGTCGTGTTTATTAATCGGGATAATTTGTTGTACCCCCTTATTGATTGATATAGCTATAGGCCATTTGACCAAAAAAATCATTAAAATGAAATAAAATTATATGTATATGGACATTATTAGAGTATATTATATTATAATAACTCTTGTAATATTATGATTCTATTATGATTCGGTTACCTAGATTAGTTAGGATTTAGTTACCTAGTCAAACTCTATTACCTTGCAATATTTCTATATATATATTCCATGTAATCAACCCATAACACAATGGGGGTTTCTTTTATATTACGTATTATTATTTCTCTCTTTCTCCTATTCTATTCTTCCTATAGACATAAACACCCTCGAACAATAAATTATTTATTTATGAAAATCTTTAATTACGTAAATTGTGAGAATAAAATCTCATATATCACATCGTAAGATTTGGAAGGGAGTTATGAGATGTGGTGGGGAAAAAACTCATCCTAGAAAGGAGTTATTGAGACGTGATTGAAAAAAAAACTCATTCTTCCTTATGCGTTATGAGACTTGACATTGTTCTTGTTTGGATAGCAAAATCAATATTCACGAAGAGGACTGTAAAATCAATTTCCATCGGGGCTATTTTTTGTAATTCGTACATTTTGGAGATTGTGGGTGCTATTTGTACTCACATGACGTTCTTCATAGTCTTTGTATACTTGGATCACGTACGGAGAGACATAAAATATCGAGTGGGCGTTATTAGTTTGGTGGAGGTCATGGGAAAGTGTTTTTATTCTAATTGCATTGTAACATATCGAGATTTTGCTTTGATGAAAACAATAGCCAATGTGTATCCATCCAGTCATCACTTGTTGTGTCGATGACATGCAAGAATATATTGGCTAATTGAACAAATATGTTCACAGACGACAATAGCAAGTGAAAGTCGTTTCAGCCGGCTTGGTTGGCTCTTAGTAAACGAGATACTATTGATGAGTTCAATGAGGAATGGGGGGCAATGAAGCGATCATTTGTTGGTCACCTTACCAAATGTGTCGCACAACCACTCCAACTTCACAGCCTTTGCACTGCCTCATTAGGGTCATTATCCACGAGAATCGTACCTAACATTCGGTGCAACAAATGCCCATCCGACTCAGATTTCTTTATCAAATGAGCACAAGAGATTGTACGTCTGAAAACTAGCAGATCTACCAACATGCTCCCATCATCTAGTGTGATGATAATTTCTCCAACATACAAATAAAATGTGTAGGTGGTGAGCTGCCACCTCTCTATGAACGCTTCAAGTAGGTGACTGTTCACACAACCTTGTACGAGACGCGTACAACTACCATAATAAACGGCGCCTAAACCCATCTCTCCAATTTTATTGTGTGATTCCATATTCTGAATTCTTCGCCGCGGTCTGAACCTCGTTTCAAAATTTGATAAGAAATGTGCTGGTTGAAATTCAGAATCAACTCCGGTATTTGTGGACCTTCAACTACAAGTGGGTCCGGTTAAGCGGTTGATGGGACCGGTGGAGCGGGTAGAAACGGCACGGGAGTCGGTATGGCGGCCAATGAAGAAGAAGGATCTTCGTCGAGCAACTACCGTGTACGTTTTCCCGGGGCTTTAAATGATACATTTCACTAACAATTTAAACTTTTGGTTGAGGTGGTCATTCAACATGGTGCCAGAGTCAGACCAAATGAAAGGTCCTCAATTCGAATCCCACCGCCACCCATTTCAAATATTTCAAGTGCAAGGCTTCAAATGTAATTCGTCTGGACTTAAAGGAGCATATTGTAGATATTAATATTAAATGATACATGTTACTAACAACTTAAACTTTTGGTTAAGGTGGTTATTCAACAATATCGAACAACAATTCAAAAAATGTTAATGAATGCTCAGAACGACCATATCAGAAGTACCACAAACATTCAATGCTCAAACCAACCAAATTCTACGGGAAACAAAATGAGCTTACTTGAGCGGCGGCAATGGCATCCGACGATGGCGGTGATGGCGGCGTTGGAGCGATCCGGGCAACATGGTCTTTAATTTGGTCTTAAATTAAGAAGAAAAAAAGCTTTTTTTTTTTATTATAAGTTGTATTTTGTGAGTAAGAGATATTTTTATGTTCTCTAATATTAGTATTAAAGTAAGAAAAGATTTAAATAACAACCCTTAGGTAATTTACACTAAATTGATCACATTTCCTTTTACTCTCTTTTAAGTTTTAACTTTTTCTTTTTTGAGGGTTTTTCATATTTTATTATCCTTAACAACGACTAGGAAAAAAAAAAACTGAAAAACAAATAATGAGGAACACCCGCGGTAGAGAAGACGATCGAGACAAAGAAACTTCGTCGTCTTCAACTCTCGATTCAAGATTTAGCCAAACTCTGAGAAATGTTCAAGGGTATGATTGTAATTTAACTATGAATGTTTTATTTTCTCTCTCTTAGATCCGACACTTCACTCTTAGAACATCATCTATTTTTTTCTTGCAACACCCACAATTTTCTCTAGTTTACTTTTAGATTTCCTTCTACTTTTGTCCGATTTTGCGTTCCCATTTGGTAATTTGGCTTGAATTTTCAAATGGGTTCTTGAATCTAAGATTATGCACATGTTCTTTATGGCGAGGAATTTTTTATTTTTTTTGGGTAAATTTAGGTTACCCCTGAAGTATGGTCAAATTACGAAAACCCCTCATGTTTGACTAATTACAATCACCCCTCAACTATGAGTCTTCTTACATGTTAACCCTTGTGGTGGCAAATTCAACATAATCTTCTAGATTATGTGGAATGTTCCCTAGTTTGTACTCGTTTTTGTACAAAAATAAGTTTCTGATGCACCACAATCTGATATTTACAAGCCAATATGCACATCTTATGATCATCTTGTTTCAATATACGATAAATTAATACTCAATAAATTAATAACCTAGCTTAAATAATAGTTTCTTCTGGTCCCAACTTGGTAAAAACCTACTAAATTATTAGTTTGATAATTTAGTATTTCGCTAAATTAATAGAATTTTGTTAATCCCGACTGTATTAATTTATAGAGGTTTACCTGTATAGAGCTCGAATGGGGTAAAATGAGTACAAATTGGAGAATATTCCACGTAATCTAGAAGATTCCACTAAATTTGACACCGCAAGGGTGGACGTGTAATACGATTCATAGTTGATGGAGGTGGTTGTAATTACTCAAACAGGAGGGTTTTTTTCGTAATTTGATCATACCTCAGGTGAATTATGAAATCCTAGGATTATAAACCTTTAGGACAGTTTGTAGTGCTGCAAGTAAAATTGGTGCTTCAATGTTGGTGTTATTCAATGTCTTTATTACTTTATAAATTAATCTCTCAAAAAAAAAAAAAAATTAATAAATAAAAGTAGCTGATATTTTTTTGTAAGACGAACAGGTTGCTCAAAGGTCGTAGTTTCCCCGGTAAAGTATTGATAACCCGTCGTTCAGCCCCGTTGGATCAATCGATTTTGTCTTCTCCGAGCACCGACAGGACTTATTCAGACAGTTATGCTGAAATCGAGGAACGAGTGGATAAATCGATTCAGGTATTATTGTAAATTTACGTCTTTATTCCGTCCGAACAGGTATACGATACATTCATTCTTATTGTGTGTGTAGGATGAAGTACTCCAAGACAGAAGAGCCGATGGCAAATCTGTAAATCTCACCAAGTCTTCGAGTATCGAGAGTGTATCGGAAGAGACGCGTAAAACAACAATCGGTGCAAGAGCTACGGATTCCGCAAGGCTGATGAAGTTCAGTAAGGAGTTATCAGGGACAAGTGTCGTTTTAGGTGTTCTACATTTTACTCTTTCGAATTGTTTTTTTTTGTTTTTTTTTTGTTTGCTTTTAAATTATTTATTGTAATGTTATAACACTGAATTTGATCTGTGACGGGGTGTTTCGCAGAAAAGCTACATGAATTAGCATGGAGTGGTGTTCCCCTATACTTGATCCTTGAATATCCTAGCGCGGCCGTCTCATTT
>NW_012193028.1:1461876-1482798 GCF_000504015.1 Erythranthe guttata | reverse complement strand
CAGTCATTTTCTGATGTAATTGAAGGCAAGAGTTCGGGGACAGCGCCTCCGAAAATGTATTCATGATTAATATTTTTTTTGTTTTTGCATTAACTACTACAAAACAAATGACTAAATAAGAACTTTAACTAAATAACGTTAATCAAATTCTTAGAAGTTGCATTTCAAAATATAATCATGCAATCTCTTTACAAGTTACCAACTGGCCTTTTAATTTCGACTTTTCACTATCTAAAAACTATTCATTACTGTGTCATTGTCAATTCCTCCGGAGATGTCACTTTCAAGAAAGATACTATAGCATCACTCAACCATTCATCATACATGCGACTATGCGATCTACTCTTTAAGTCAAAAGTCGCCTATGCAGCGGGGGACTTAGGCAACGGTCGCCACACTATCATAAATGAAATAAAAAGAATCTTACAAAGTGTCAACAATCCAGAAATAGCCTAAACAGAAAGCGGAATGAGTCAATAGATTGATAGCAAACCTACAAAATGCTATCATCTTGAAATATATATTCAAAGAAGGCAAAAGGACAAAATTAGCTATCAAAAAGGGGAAAATAGGGAGCCTAAAATCTGTACGGGAGACTAATCAAAATAACGGGAAGAACCCAAATGGAATGAGAGAGCTAAGAGAGTAATCTCATCCGTCCTTGGGTTCCTCCACGCATATAAAGTGTAAGCGTACAACTCAAACTGTGCCAAAAATAGAACTGTACGAACGGACAAACCCTATCTACGTGGGTGACTCTCTAACTATGCCAAAAGAAGAATTGTACGAAGTAACCGGGCCTAGTCTAAAATGCGGGTTTGAAAACTCTTGAAGGCTTGTACAAGGAGATCAGAGCTGCTGGAAAAAGCTCGGAGGAAACGATCCGCAACTGGCTTCTGATCATGGAAGATAATCTAGTTGGGCTGTTGCCGGAGAGCCTTTTAGTAATCAAACACTAACAATATTCGAGAATTACAAAGTACAAAACAGTTATCCTACACTATCTTTTCTCTTGTGTATCTCTCTATTTTGTTCTACAATTTTCCTATTCTCTCATTCTATTGTTTCTCCCGTGTTTTCTCTTCTATCTTTGATCTGGATTTCTATATTTTGCGCTCTGCATCCCTTGCAATTCAGTTATCACAAATCTTCTTTTATAAGCAAAAGAATGATCTACTACTTGGGCCCAAAGAAAGAGTTCCTTCTTTGATAAGGAAATTTTCTTTTATGACTCTAGATAAATTAGGATACCAATTGTTACCGTTAATTATTGATTACTTGGAAGACACCTTGATGATACTAAAGTTAGATCACCTTAAATAGTTGAGATATGATGAGCTGGAAGAGCAGAGTGGATCACTGGCTCACGAGCTTGATGACCTTGAGATACCTGCGATCATAGAACACGTGAACTACGCCGGGGGTTGATCCGGCGGAAAACCCCTTCCTCAAGTCAGACGTGCGGATAGTGGAAATAGTCCAGAGAATACAGTTGATAGTATTGCTCGGTTAATAGGACGTATCTTAAGGAATGAGTTCAAATGATTATTTATAGCTTAGTTGAGATTATCGAGCCCAAACCTTACTTGAAGGTGATTGGGCATCGGTGATAGTGGTCTTAAATATTGGGCTCGTGGCCCAGTAGGTAAATAAATTGTAAGCCCATTGGGTTGGCCCAATTAGGCATATCATTAAGCCCCCCACTCTCGAGTCGATGTGGGGGCCATGTTGAAATGGGTGCCAGATCGTGTCGAGAGTAAATATTGTAGTTGAAATATGGCCTGATGGTGTGCGAAAACGCGTTAGAGCGTGTGTCGGAGGGGCGTGAAGGCGCGTTGGCGCGTAGCGCGACCAAGCTGTCGCGATGTAAGTTACTTGAGTCGTCGGTGTTGTCCCGCGACGATGTAGTAGCTCAGATCAAGTTATCTCCTCGTGGGAGTTGTCTCGTCGTGGGGTTATAGAGTTGATCGAGTTTGCTCCTCGTGGGAGTTGTATCGCGATAATGTAGTAGCACGGAGCGAGTATTCTCCTCGTGGGAGTTGTTATTTATCGACATTGTCAATGTTTGCTTGTATGAGTTTACATATAGCCTTGAGCGTGATGTACTTGAGGAGGGGATCATGCTCTCATGATTTTTTTTTTTTATGGGGATCGTGCCCCTTGTTAGACCTCGTGGGTCGTAAGTATGTTTGGACCGTGGCCACGTTTTAATGAAGGACCCATCGAAAACAAGTAGATAAATTTGAGTAATCAAACTGGCCAGGCTATATAGATTCCCATAATATCTCTAAGTGTTTCTAGGTTTGTAATCGTGCTAACTTGAGCTTGCGATTATATAGGGAATTTCGGGCGAGTTGTCTCCTCATGGGAGTTGTCTCGCAGCGAAGTTGTAGGAGCATTGGACGTGCGACTGGGGAGCATGCGGATTCAGGTCGCTCTGAGCGAGTTGTCTCCTCGTTGGAGTTGTTTCGCAACGAATCTTATTACTGAGCGAAGTGGCTCTTCATGGGAGTTGCCTTTCAAGGGGTTCATAGTGTCGAGCGAGTTGGCTCCTTATGGGAGTTGTCTCGCTATGGGTTGTAGTACCGAGCGAGTCAGACGTGCGGATAGTGGAAATAGTCCAGAGAATACAGTTGATAGTATTGCTCGGTTAATAGGACGTACCTTAAGGAATGAGTTCAAATGATTATTTATAGCTTAGTTGAGATTGTCGGACCCAAACCTTACTTGAAGGTGATTGGGCCTTGGTGATAGTGATCTTAAATATTGGGCTCGTGGCCCAGTAGATAAATAAATTATAAGCCCATTGGGTTGACCCAATTAGGCATATCACACCTCAACAACAACAAAAATGAGCAAAAATGATCAAATTAAAACGGGAAACAAAATGATATCTTTAGGAATTAAAATCAAGGAAACAAATGATAACTTTAGCAAAAGTATGTTAAAGCAATAAGAATTGAGTTAAAATACTCAAGTATTAGATAATAATATCACGGTTAAATCGATCAAAGATGATTAAATCGGTTAAAAAATAACAATGTTTTGAAAACCGGACTGGACATCGAACCGGTCAAGCAACTGGGTCACGGTTGGACCGGTCCAACCGGGGTTCAACCGGGTTTTATTTATTTTTTTAAAATTTAAATTATTTATATAACTTAAAGTGGTTATGATATAAAATATACTTATATATTCATAATAAAGCATCATTTTAAGCGTTTAATGATTATTATATGACTCACTAATCATTCACAATAAAAAATAAAATACAAAGATGCATACATTATGGAAATACAAATGTTCAAATAATTTATTAAACAAGAAACTTAGAAAAAAAAAAAATATACGCATTCTATTAGCAAATACGTAATTGTGTTTCATATGCCTCTAAAATACATTTGGAGTTTGAATAGTCAAATTAAATTTGTAAGTATTAATTAACATTATTTGTCAAAAGAATAAAAAGTAGTAAAACAATTTACACTAAAACTTCAATAAAAATCACTTGTTTAATCCCAAGGCCCAAAGTCCAACCCTAATTTTGTCCTACCTAGTCAAACCAAACTGCTCATGCGCCTCCCTCATCCCCCATTACCCCTTCTTCTCCTCTCTTCTGCTCATGTGATGGTTTTTTTCTCGGTTTTGTTTTTCTTTCACTATTAATGTTGGTTTGATTTAGCTTTCTTTACTCATTTCTTCCTTTAGCTCCACCACCACTGCTATTGCCAATGTAAGTTTCTTACACTCTCTGTCTCTCATTTCAACTTTAATGGAACCGGTTTTTTGCGGTTTTATGGGCGGTCCAACCGGTTTTCTGACCGATTTTCCCGGTTCTTAGCATTCGAACCGGTTTTTTGAGCCTTCACGGTTTTAGCACTGGACCGGACCGGCACGGTGAGCGGTTCGCAGTTAAACCGGTCGGACCGGCCGGTCCGGTCCGGGTTTGAAAACATTGAAAAATAATAAGGTTTTTGTGCATAGGTTCCTAACCAAACAGTTTTATCATTGTAGGTTTGTGAGCTATATCTCTTTCATCATAAACCCATCCCTTTAATATCTTATATATGAAATAAAGAAACGCTGGGCAACCCTAAAAAACCCTAATAGTATTTTTGTAATTAAATATTTTTAATATTTTTTTTCTCTACTAATTTCTAACTATAATTTTTAACAATTATCAAAATTGAAACTAAATCCCGAAGAATCCTATCTAATGGTACTTTTGTAACTATTTATTATTAAATTTTACTATATTAGTATACTATATTTTCTTATTATGAATTAAATTGATTATTTTTTTCATTTTTGAAACAATATCCCGTGCATCACACGGGGAAAAAATGCTAGTTTATTATAAATAAATGAAACATTCATGTATATGACAAAATTACCACAACCCTTTATACCAAATTCTTAATTGTACCCTAATTTAATTAATTTTGAGCACAAAAATTCAATTTTGACTTTTTTTTTTCAAAATTTTTTTTTGCCGCCGGATTCTGGCGTTAACTTTCCGATTTTTTTTTTTTTTACTTTTTTTTTTTCTGGTCTGTTTTTTTCTGCTGCCGAATTCCGGCGTTGACCGCCGGTCTCCGGCTTTGACTTTTTTTTTTCCTGGTCTGTTTTTTTCCGCCTCCGGATTCCGGCGTTAATTTTTTTTAGTGTTTTTATTTATTTATTCATTATTTTTTTTACGTCAACGACCGCTAAACGTTGACTGTAATTGTGCCGTCACTAACAGTAAATTAACGTAATTATAGTGTCAATGACAATACATTAACATAATTGTACTGCCGTTGACAATACATTTATGTAATTGTTCTGCCGTTGACAGTAAATTAACGTAATATTATTATTATTATTATTATTATTATTTTTTGTTATTTTTTTTTAATTTTGTTTGATTTGTTGACAAGTCAATGTAATTATATTACCGTCGTTGACAGTAAAATAACTGTAAACACAATAATATTACTGTCAACCACATCAATATTATTATTGTTTTGGGTTTTTTTGTTTTGTTTGAGTTATTCACGGAGTAACGTAATAATATTACTGTCTATTATTGTAATATTACTGTAAACACAATAATATTACTGTGGTTGACGGTAATATTACTGTTGTTATAGTAATATTGATGTCAACCACATCAATATTATTATTTTGTTTGGGTTTTTTTGTTTGTTTGAGTTATTTACGGAGTAACGTGATAATATTACTGTTGTTATAGTAATATTACTGTCACTCACAGTAATATTAATTCTTTTGGCCTTTTATTATGTTTACATTTGTTGAACGGTCAACATAGTAATATTACTTTATTACACAATAATAATGAGTTTGTTGTGTTAATATTACTGTGCTAGAGATTAATATCGCAATATTACTGTGTTAAACTGTAGTATAGTTAATTTTATTGTGTTTAACAGTAATATAGTTAATATTACTGTCAATCACAGCAATATTGTTGTTTAAACGGAAAAAAAATGTTACAGAAAGAAAGAAACAAAGATTTTTTTTTTTTTTCAAAAAGTAAACGTCGAAAACCGGTGGCGAAAAAAAGAGAAAAAAGTCAACGCCGGAAACCGGCGAAAACATCCGGAAAATAAAAATAAAAATAAAAAGTCAACGCCAGAGACCGGCGGTCAACGGCTGTGACGGACGAAATTGTCCATAAAAATATGTTTTGGGTCAAAATTTAATAATTTGTGAAATTTGGGGTCAAATTAAGGTTAAATTAAATTAATGATGAAATCGGAGCATATTAACAAAAATTTGGACCATGTGTGGACTCATTTGTAAAAGAATTTATTATCTGGATCTCTTTATAAATAAATACCCATTAATGGGTTTATTTATAACACCCAAATAATAAAACAGTGAAACAAAGTTGGCTAAATCTTAGTGATGGTCCCTCATCTTCATATCTAGTTTCATTTTAGTCCTTTATGTCACAATGTCTCATGTAACCGTCCAATGGCATATATTATTTAAGGACATACTTTATTATTTCACGTTTAATATATAGCGTATATTTAAGGACATACTTTATTATTTTGCCCAGGGTTTGTTCACACTTCACATCATTATCGACCTTGATGAAATTATAAGAATCATTCCCTTCGTTTCAAAATAAATATCGGTTTTAGTTCATAGTGAGTATTAAGAAAATTAATAAATATGTGTTGATTTAAAATAGAAAAAATCATTAAATGGGACTAAAATACCTTGTCCCTTAATTTTGTTTCTACTAATTTTCTTTTAAATTATTAAGATTGATAAATGGTAAAATTGAAAATTTGGTAATAAATGCATTATTAAAATTCTAAACTGACAGATAATTGGCACACGAAAAGTTCCCGAAAACAATAGTTAATTTGTAATGGGAGAGTAGGGACCAAAAAGTTTTATAATAGAAGGGGGACCAAATATTGAAAATAATTTTATTTTTATCTCTCCCATGTTGTCCTTATATATGTAATAAAAAAGAACACATGAATAATAAAACAAAACATCTCAAATTATTGCTTAGCATATGTATTAAATTAAATGATAATTGAATAGTGACAACAATGGTCCAATCATATATTTGTTTGCACCTTAATTTCTCAATGTTTTAGACCTTACTTGAATAATTCAGTTGTTTTCAAACATCATTATTTTCTATAGTATATATATATATATATATATATATATATATATATATATATATATATATATATTCAAAAGACAGCGATTCCTCACCTAAAATTTATTATTATTAAAATTTATTAATTTATTTAGCACGTTGCCCTCACATTAGTCTTTTAATATTTTCTTTGTAGTAAAAAAATAAATTGAGACAAAATTAAGGTAGGAACTTTATTTGTTTATTTTTTATTTTTATTATTTCTTAAATCACCCATAGCTCTTTGTTGTCTCCACCACTTTCTGAAACCAATAGTCCGTTAGAACCCTATCGGAATAACGTATCCAATTCATTATCCCATTAGAGTTTCTGACTACGTTTCAGGGGGCTGAGTGTAATTATCGATACCACATGGACCTTACAGTTATTTAAGCTTACCTCAAGGGGGTGTGTGTAATTTACCCTTTTTTTAATTATGTCCCTGCCACCTCATCAACACTAGTACCAATTACGTCCCTACCACCTTATAAGCCATTTTAAAAAAAAATTAATTTTTTAATCTTTTTAATTTTTTTAATTTTTTATTATTTTTTTATTTTTTAATTTTTTTAATTTTTTATTATTTTTTTATTTTTTAATTTTTTTAAATTTCAAAAAAATTTAAATTTTTTTAACTTTTTAAAAAAAATTAATTTTTTTTTTTCTCTATCAGATATATTAATCGACTATGTGAATTAAGCATAATCAATTAAGGAATTGACTACTCAAAACAAAAATAAACACAATTATGTAAAAATTAAAATCGACGCTATTTTTACGTAACAAATTATATACATAAATCGTAATTGATTTATACAAATTGGAATCCACAAAAATCCAAAAATGAATTAAAAAATGAAATCAAAAACCTTAATCAACTATATTAAAACAGTCGATCAACACTTTAATCGACTACCAGAGCATAGTCGATTAACTTAATCGACTACAAAAAAAATACATAATCGATTAAGGGTTTCAGCCTGCGCGAATTTCTCTACCCGCGCCGTCCTCCGCCTTATCTACCAAAAAATCATAGATCTGCTCTTCGTCGTCACCACGCCGCCACCACACCACACCATCACCACCACACTTCCATATTCTGACGGTTTTTAATTACAAGTAAAATACATTACAACCCGCACCACCAACCCAAACAAAACCACCACCATCAAAACCACCAAAATACAAAGTCACCCAAATCCAAATTTCTTCATGACCACCACCATATCCAAAAGGAGGCAGGAAAATCAAATTAAAAATCCATAACCTGCGGCGACGAAGAATAAATCTTCGCAAACTCGAGAAAGTGTGTTTAAGGGGAACACTACTTGGGGTATTCGCGAGCGCGGGATCCTCCGCCGAGTCGTCGCCATACTCTCTACCGTGGATTTCCACAAGTTGTTCGTGATTTAGGTTATGATGGTGGCGGAGGGGGAGAGAGTGTTCTGAGATCTGTTGAGAAGAGAAAGCGAGAGAAACGGCGCAAAGGAAAAAAAAAGGTATGGAAAAATGATAAATAATGAGGATTAAAAATAATTATACTCAAATAAGGGTAATTTTGAAATTATGAAAATATCATTTAGGTGAAATATTAGCTAAGAGAATTTTCTCTACTTATTTTTCAGAGAGGAGAGGATGTTTCTTTAACTACATTTCCTAGATTGGTGTTCTCGCTAAATTTCTTTTATAGTTATCCTCATCGCCTACAATATAATTCTACTGTTCAAAAGATACGCATCTACCATATAATACTAAAATAATACGTATAGAGCTGGAATTAATAATAATTCCCCTACCCCATCCCTTACCTCTTTGGATGGTATAGCAATTGAAAAAATTATTTATTCTATAAATAACTCAACAAAATTTGATGAAGTTCTATTCAAACAAAAGAGCATTTCTTCTACTGCACACTTACATACCAAAAGAGAGAGAGAGAGAGAGAGAGAGAGAGAGAGAGAGAGAGAGAGAGAGAGAGAGAGAGAGAGAGAGAGAGAGAGAGAGAGAGAGAGAGAGAGAGAGAGAGAGAGAGAGAGAGAGAGAGAGAGAGAGAGAGAGAGAGAGAGAGAGAGAGAGAGAGAGAGAGAGAGAGAGAGAATATTCGAAAAAAACGAAAGATGGTTTCTGAAAGCATGCAGCTCCCAATCATAGATTTCTCCGATCTCAAACGAGAAACACCAAATTGGGAATCCGTGAAAACCCAAGTGAGAGAAGCTCTCGAAGAGTACGGTTGCTTTGAGGCCAAATACGACCAAATTCCTCTCCATCTTCGAAAATCAATATTCGATGTTTTGCAACAACTCTTTGATCTCCCTCTGCAAAACAAACTACGTAATAGGTCCAACAAACCCTACCATGGTTACGTTGGACAATATGCAATGGTTCCGTTGTACGAAAGCTTGGGAATCGACGATGTGCTCTCCCCTGGAAATATCGAAACATTCACCAATCTCATGTGGTCCGAAGGAAATCCCGCTTTTAGGTATTTACGTACTTCAATTCGTCCCACTACTTATCTTTCTTCTAATTAATTAGTTCAATAATAAGTCTAAAGATACAGTAGAACCTCGATAAATTAACACTCAATAAGTTAATACTGTCGGTTACATAATAATATATTGCACTACAAGAAGAACTGGAATTAATGATACCGCCATAATCGTGACACTATCAAAAGTTGCCACTAAATACTTATATTAAGTGATAACATATTGTCACTAATAACTCGTTTTGTTGTCACATAATCATTTTTTACGGTCACTAGCTAATAGAAGTGATGATCTCCTTTTATTATCACTTTATAGCATTAATAAGTTACCACTAGAGAGACGACATTTTTTTTGTTTAAATTAGTGTATTCACTCGATAAAAATGTGCTAAATTATTAATATGATAATTTAATTTTTCGCTAAATTAATAGAATTTCGCTAGTTCAAACGTTATTAATTTATAGAAGTTTAACTGCACTAAACTTTTTTTTTTTTTTGAAATATAATATTATTTGAGGGAAAATTATTGCGGAGGGAAGCAAGGGAAAAATGATAATATTTCGATAAGTTCTATGCAAGGGGGAGGATGCAAAGTCGATTGATTGGGTATATTTTATAGGTTTCTAATTTGGCCCATAAGAATAATTTTTTGTCTTGTTTTTGAAATTGTTTTGGAGCTTTGTGACATTTTTAATCCATAAACTTGACTTATCTTAGGATTTCAAAAAAAAAAAAAAAAAAAATTATATTTTGTGAATTTTCAATCAAAACTAGGGGTGAAAGTCGGATGGATCGGATCGGAATTTAGCCTTTTCGGAAAATTTCCAAAAAATTTCGGAAGTACAAAATCAATTCCAATTCCAATTCCAAAATTTTCGGAATCTAAAAATTCATTCCAATTCCAAAAGGCCCGGAAATTTCGGAATTTCGGAAAAAAATCGGAAATCACATAAGCTTTAAAATTTCAAAACTTAGCCGAAATTTTCTAAAATGTTCATAATTTTTCGAATATAAGAGCATCCACGTCGATAAAAGTAAAACTAATAACTACTAAATTTCAGTTCAAAAAAATAAATAAAAATAAACACAACATAATATCCAATAAAACTTCTAATAACAATTCATTATGTCAAAATCCTAAAACAAAACTTATAGGTGTATATTTCGGAAAATAAGTATTATATAATATATACTATTTAAAGGTGTATTTTTCGGAAAAAAATCGATTTTTTCGGAATTAATTTCGGAATTAAATCGGATCGGAAATCAGAAATTCCAAATTTATTTTATATAATTCCAATTCCAATCCAAAAAAAACGGAAAATTTCGGAAATCAGAATTTCGGAAGTCGGAATGAAAAAAGTTGTTCCAAAATCGGAACTTTTCGGATCGGAACCGGCGGAAATTGGAAAATCCGTTCCAACTTGCACCCCTAATCAAAACAGTTTCAATTAGTGCATCCGATTATAATATTCACTTTCATTTTTTTATTTTTTTTCCCCTTCTTTTTTTACCAGCCAAACTGTACAATCATTCTCGGATCAATTGTCCGAATTGGACAAGATTATGAGGACAATGGTAGTGGAGAGCCTCGGGCTCGAAAAGTACGTCGACGAACACATAGATTCGACGAAATACCTTGTTCGAGTTCAAAAGTACGATGGACCTCAAACCGACGAAACTAAGCTTGGATTGTCTTCCCACACGGACAAGAACACGATGACGATATTGTATCAAAATACGGTAAGTGGATTAGAAGTTCTCACAAAAGATGGACAATGGATCACTGCTCAGCCCTCACCCGATTCTTTCATTGTCATGATCGGTGAATCTTTCCATGTAAGTTTTCGACAACTTAACTTTTATAAATGTTTTATGGTTGTAGTAACTACCGATTCGATCAATGCAGGAAGATCTTACCCATACTCCCTTCAATTCTTTTTAAGTGTCTTTAGCGTTAGATTCTTTTTCTCATATTAAGGACCCGTTTGGCTAAGCTTATTTCAAATAGCAGATAAGCTCTTACGTCTGATAAGATATTTTAAGAGTTGATAAGTTGTTACATCTTATTTTTATAATTAATTTTTAAAGTGTTGGATAATGATCTTATAAGATTACTCATTATAAGATTTTTAATAAAAAGATGGGGTAGAGGTACTTATTAGAAAAGATCTTATTTGCTCTCCAACAGCTTATTTAAAAAAAATTAAGATTTTTTTTGAAAAATTTACCAACCACTTTGGAAGAGCTTATAAGCTCTTAAACATCTTATAAGCTCCTACAAACATCTTATAAGGTTAGCCAAACACCATCGAAGTGTCACTTTAGAGTTTCAAAGCATAATTAATTTTTTTTTTCCAACTTTACCCCATCAGTAATGAAATGATAAACTAATGAAATGACAAAAAGACGATGAAAATCCACAAGGGTAATCTGGTCAAATAAGAAATTTCCCCCCTACCGATCAAGACTATTTAATAATTTTCTTAATCAGTGTGCATTTACCTTAAACGACACTTAAAAAGAGAAACGGAGGGATCGGAGCAACATATCAATATATGTAGTTTTGATGAATACTTAATCAAGTTATTTATGCAGGCATGGACGAATGGTCGACTTTACCCTCCATATCACAGGGTAATGATGACCGGAGAAGAAGCAAGGTACTCGATCGGACTATTTTCAGTCCCGAAATCGGGATACATAATTAAAGCACCCGAAGAATTGGTGGATGAAGAGCACCCGTTACTCTTCAAGCCCTACGATCATGTTCAGTTTCTCGATTTTTACTACACTCAAGCCGGTCAGACTTCTAAAAGCGCGCTAAAGGAATATTGTGGGGTCTAATAAATGAAAAAAAACCCTTCTAAAATTCGAATAATTGAGCATCTCCAGTTGTAATATTATGTGTATCTGTTTGTGTGTTTTTGTTTGTATATGTGTGCATGATGAGATGCTGTTTTAATTTATATGAAAGTACGCCGGATTGATGATAGATCTTGTTTTACTGCAAATTTCTATGTGTTAATGAGAGTGTATTTAAAACGTAATAATTTTTTCTACGAACTAGTTCAAAGATTATTGCCGTACTAGATAACAATATTAAGTATATTGCTTTTGAATATAATAATATTTTTTAATATTACTGTGTAACACAATAATATTATTTTGTTGACGGTGAACACAACCAAAACAAAAGTATTGAAAAATTAATATTATTATATTAGACAATAATATTATTGTATTGTGCTAGACAACAATATCACTTTGTTGACCGGTCAATGGTGACAAAAAAAAATTTGTGAAACAAATTCAAAAAGAAAAATAAATAAAATAAGAAAATAAAAGTTAATGTCGAAGACCGACATTGACCGTGGTCAGCTGCGGGAATTGTTTTTAGAAATAAAAGAATTCCAAAAGGTAAAGAAAAACCAAGAACAAACTCAAAATCTGATGCTATATATGACAAAGGTTCTACCAATTCCAAGTTTGCACATTGATTGAAGTTAGTTTAAATTGAGCACCCAAAGGAATGATCAATTCTGGGGTTATATAGCTTAAACGAAATCTAGGGTTGGACATGGGTCAGTTTTATCGGTCAATTGTCCACTTTTGATCCGCTTCTTTCGGTCGATAATTTTGTTGTCGGGCCAGTAATTTTAACCGACCCATATATAAATGGGTCGGTCGGTGGTTTTCAGTTTACTCAAAAGTCGGTTGATCGGGTAATATCGTCCAACCGACTTTTTATAAAAAAATTTATATATTATATATATTTAATTGTAATTCTTATTTTTCTAATGTTAAAATAATATATAAAAGAAGTTAAAACTCAAAACACAAATTTATAAACCTCTCCGTACTATATCTATTTTATAATACTTATTCCATATTCTTTATTTTATATTGTAGAAGTTTTATAAAAAAAAACTCTTAATTTAAAAGTTAAAATTTTTACAACATAAGTTTTCCCTAACTTTTGAATATCTTTTGAAAAAACTTCTAAAAACATTTTACTATTGTTATTGTTAAAAAAAAAATGAAAAATAAATAAATAGATGGTTGATAATACCAACCAACCACTCATTGTTTACCCGATAAAGTCGGTTGGCAACCATTACTCGACCCATAATGATCGAGCCGGAAATGGTTTTCAATTTTCCGTAAAATTGGGTGATCGGGTCGGGTAGGTAATTGGGCGATAATTGCCCGACCCGATCCACGCGCCGCCCTAACGAAGTCTATTATTATAAATAGATGTCTTATGCGTCTTAGGACTAGAAAGGTTATGAGAGAATACTTGCAAACCCACACAAATACGAGTGAGAGAGAGATAGGGTTTGTTGTTAGTTATTGCACTTAATTAGTAGGGGTGAGCAAAGAAACCGAAAAACCGAACCGTTTTAAACCGTACCGAATAGCAAACCGCATGTACGGTTTTTTATTTTTGAAATACCGAATTATTCGGTTCGGTATGGTGGGAAGGTAAACTATGTGTGACAAACTCCACCTAGCGATCGTTGGCAAAGAAATTTGAATTTGGGTCAATTGACAAAGACTCACTTGCTCCAACCGCTAGACCATCCCTTGCGGGACTGTAATCTGTAACTTGAATCTCTTTCAAGTTGTGCTAGTGAATTGGAGTTGGCTGCTCTGACTGATTGTAGATCAAACCACTACAAATTCTTGTTTTGATCTTTAAATTATGTTTTAGATTAATCCTTAGAAGTTATAATTGCTTGAATAACTTGAATTAAATGCGAATAGTGACAACATTAATTAGTCTGATCACACATTTGTTTTTCTGAACACTGAGACGCTATGTAGCATGAACATAGAAACGGTGATACGGGAAACTCGAAAATGAATATGGAAAAACGGTATATTCCAAAAATGGGGATGCGGGAGTTTGGGGGAAACTTGTAAATATTAAAACTGTAAGGGTATATAAAGTATTTATTTATAGAAAAAAAAATTATATATTCGAAATAAATATTACCATCTACTTTCAATTTAAAATTGATCATTAAATCGTGTAAATAATTAGAGAAAGAACAAATATATTTGAAAATTTGTTATTCAAACATGTTTCTAACTTTTTAGAAATTGCAAAATGGCACATATATAAGGTGTTCAACAGGTGTCCTCGAGTGTACGACGTGAGATGTGTTTGAAACGCGAAAAAGTTAAGAAGTTGAAGTTTTCGTACTACATAACTCAGACGTTACTTGAATAACCGAGTTGTTTTCAAACACCATTAGTTTGTATAATTTATCATTATAATATTTGAAAGATTGCGATCTTCCTCACCTAAAATTTGTTATGTAGTAAAATTCCAATGTTGGCATAATCATCAAACAAATTAAATTTGGTATAAAAAAAACTTTTTGTCAATTTGGATACAGCGGTTGAAAAATATAAACTTGATTAATGACAGATTGGATTTTTCTTTTTTCTTTTTTCTTTTTTTTTTAACGAATAAGAGAATGCATTAATATTAATATATATGAGTCTATGACAAGTCTCATTTGTATACTATATTCCCTAAAGGGAAAAATACAGTTTGTGTCCATCAAGTTTGCACTGATTTTATATTTAGTCCCCCATGTTTATAAAAAATACAATTGGTCCTTCATGATTCAAAAATTTAATACTTTTAGTCTTTTCCGTCAATTTTTCGTTAGTACTAATGGAATCAAGCGTGTGTACATCACTGCCTTATCTAACGGACTAACGATAAATTGACAGAAAGGACCAAAAGTGTTAAATTATTGAAACATGAGGGACCAAATGTGTCTTTTTGTAAACATGTGGGACTAAATATGAAATCAGTGCAAACTTGAGAAACGAAAACTGTAATTTTCCCCTATAGTAATGCATAATAATTTCGTTTCCAAATCTTTTACAACATCGTACATCTCATAGTAAAATATTTGAGGGGAGGATAGGATCAGCTACTATATATTATTCCAAAAATTAGTTTGTTAACAAGTTTGGATATAGAGACTAACAAATTAACAAGAAGAGTTGGCCGTGGATTTTGTTTTCTGAATTTTCAAGATTCCATTGAGAAAAATAGCAAACACTTAGGAATAGCCAAAAATATAGTGTGGGCTAGTTAATGAAAATAGAGTGGGCTGAATAAAAAATGTAGTATCATACAATGGAATAATTCGAATTTGAGAGTTGTCTCGAGTCCACACTTATTAAAGGTGCATCCGCCACTGAATGTAGATGTATTGATGAACTTTTAATCTCGTGCAATAATTTGCAAATCAGACAATAGATATAAAATTATACACCAGACGTAAGTCCATTTATGTATATAATTTTCTTATAGTTGTTGAATAATCAAAAGTACGGATGTAACTGGGCTAAAAATATTATGAGTTAAAACTCATAGTTAAAGATATTGCCCAATTACAAACGAATGCCCAATATATGAAATTTAATTATTTATGGTATTGTCATTGATTTATTTGGGGCTACAATCATAATTAGATTAACTAAGCATATAAATAACTTAGTTGTCATAAAGATAATTAATTTATTTTTAATCACTTTCACATACTTTAAGTGGAAAAAGATTTCCACTGTTTTTCTCCTAGAATCGATGACTGACTTATGTATCAGAGAGTTTTCGCAGAAACCAAGCTCCGAATATTATGTGCGTTTGTGACGCAGGTAACACTCTCATTTTCCGAGCTGATAGAATTCATTAGATGCTCCCTTCAACAAAGAAAATGAAAGCGGCAACCCATTGGGATATTTGACTCTTGATCAACAGCTTGGGCTACCTTCGCCTGGGGAGAGAGGCTCTGCTACTAGCCTCTCACCGAGAATGTGCCAGGTATCTAGAGTGTCTCATGCATGTGTGCATCTCGTGCCTCATTGAATGAGCCCGTTTGGTTGAGGAATCGCGAGACGTGGCTTGGAGATTCATGCTCTTGCTTCTTCTGAGCTGCTACGAATTGCGCCACGGCTTCTTCAACCGCCTTCTTCGTAACTTCTTCCATCATTACCCAAACTGATTTTGGGTCATTGCTAGGGGTGGAGATCGGATCGGATCGGATTTTGATTCCGATTTTTTCGGAATTTTCGGAAAATCGTAATTTTCAGACTTTTTCCAAAAAAAAAAATGAAAAATATGTATATATATATATATATATATATATATATATATATATATATATATATATATATATATATATATATATATATCGGAAAAAATAATATATATAGTAATAAATATTAATTATAATTGGAAATAATCAGAATAATTTTGGATCGGAAATCGGAAATTCAGAAATTCTGTTATGTATTTCCGATTCCGATCCGATTTTTTTTTGGAATTTCGAAATTCGGAATTGAAAAAATCGTTCCAAAATCGGAATTTTTCAGATCGGATTCGACGAAAATCGGAATTTTCGTTCAAATTTCCACCCCTAGTCATTGCAAATGCCATATGACTAGCAGCCTGATTTGGAGATGGTGGTCTCTGATTTTATGTATCCCGAAAGCGGATCATGAGCGGAGCGCTCCTCATCCCCACTAGCCTCGCGGGAGTTCTTTTGACAAATTTCCATTTCACTTCCACGATAACCCCGAGTTTTCCATATATTGTGCTAAAACTAATGCATTCAATAATAATTTAATACAAATTGCCTCAATATATTCTTCAAATCTCAATGACCATTCGACAATCGTCCACAGTTGGTATTAGCGTATATATTATATATATTACGTATATATATAATATATACAATAAGTAGGAGGAAGATGAGCTTGAAAGATGAGGGATCGAATCATGTTGGTTATAGTGCGGATCATTCGTTCTGCGTGTCCGTTTTGAGGGGAGGTGTGGGGACACGAAAAACGATTTAGGATGCCGTGTTTAGTGAAGTAGGTTTGAAAATCCGCATTTTTTAATTCACGACCATTATCACTTTGTAAGGCTTTGAAGGGATGTTGGAATTGAGTTTTTAGAAGTGTATGAAAATTGACAAATGTTGTAAAAACGTCAGATTTATTTCGAAGAGGAAAAGTCCATAAATAATGGGTAAAATCATCAACTAACACAAGATAGTATTTGAAACCCGTAAGACTAGAGACAGGAGAAGTCCATAAATCAGCATGAATAATTTGAAAGGGAGCAACAATATTAGATTTTTGAGAAAAAAATGGTAGACGAAAATGTTTGCCTAATTGACAGGCATTACAAAGAGACTCCCTAGGGTCTTTATGATGGGAAAGAAAAGTGCTAGAAAATAAACAGGACATGACGTGTTTGCCGGGATGGCCTAGACGCCGATGCCAAAGAGTGTGAGACGAAGGTGTTGCGACAGTGAGGAAAGCAGCGGGAGGTGAGGTGGGAGGAGGGACGCCAAATGGATATAGGTCACCGGAGCTATTGCACCTCAATATCTCGACTCGACTCCGAAGATCCTTCACTGAAAAACCAATCGGGTCAAATTCAACCGAATATGAGTTATCGTGGGTGAACTTTTGAACATAGATAAGGTGTTTGATGATATTGGGTGTGACATAGACATTTGTGAGGCGGAAAGGAGTGGTAGGAAGAATTGTGTGTCCTATGTGGGTGATGGGGAGGGTGGAACCATTACCAACGACGACATGTTTGGGAAAATTACTGCGAGGATTAAAAACAAAATTGAAATTACCTGTGTGTGGTGCCATATGAGAGGTCGCCCCGCTGTCCATGAACCACTGTGACTCGGTAGGCTGCTGAAGTGTCACCGTATTCAAACGATTTGCTAGATCTACCACGTTGGCACTGTTGCATGAACTGTTGCAACTGTTGATGGAACTATTAGAGCTGTGGTATGGCTGCTGGTGCGGATGAACCTGAGTAGGGGTCGAGTGGCCGGTGTAGGGTTCAGGTGGTCCAGTAAAGTAGGCTTGAGCCGCTGGAGTGGATGGGTGGCCCGATGTATTTGGAGCGGGTCCTAGAATTGACGGGAACGACTGTTGTCGATAAGGTGCGCGCCAGGGTTGAGATGCGCTATGAACACTATGGTAGCCGTAGTGCTGCATGGGGTGACGGTTAGTGTCGCGACCTCCGCGACGGTTGGATCGTCCACCCCCGCGCTGATAGCGCGAAGAACCACCTCCGCGGGAACTGTTGTAGGAACCGTTGCAACTGTTGGATGGACAGTTCGCGGTGGAGGCGTAGAAAACAGCAGCGGTCTGCTCAGGTTCAGCAAGTCTTGTTTCTTCCATCTGAAGAAGCGATCGAGTCTGTAGAAAAGTGGGAAGGGGATTCTGAAAGGAGATGAGATTGACGACGGTCCCGTAATTTTTCGGAAGGCTGTGTAGGGTTTGTAGGACGAGTTGTTTGTCGGAGATTGGATTTCCGACATCGGCCAAGCTGTCCGCCGTGGTTTTGATTATTTGGCAATAATCGTGAATGGAGAGAGTGCCTTTCTTGAGGGACTTGAATCTTTCTTCTAGTTGAATGGCCCGATAATCTTTATTATCGGTGAAGAGAGAAGAGATGGCAGTCCATAGATCACTGGCGGTGGAGGTTTTGGAGAGAACCATGCTGGACAAATCATCGGAGATGGTGCCGTAGATCCAAGATTGGAGGAGATAGTCGGCGCGTTGCCATTCATCGGCGGAAATCGAATCCGGTCGGGGTTTTCTACGGGGAAGATCGGAGAGGCAGAAACGACCGACAGTAATTATGAGAAAGTGGCTACACTTTTGATAGTTGGAATTTTTCAGATCTAGAATAACGGGGATAAGAGATTTGATATTGGAGATTGCATGAGCAAGGTGGAAAGGATTGGGAGGGGCGGTGGAGGGAGAAGGAGCGTCGCCGGCCATGGAGAACGAGATGGGCGACGGCTAGATTAACCTAGTTTCTGATACCATATATGAAAAGTAGAGTTGGAGAAAGAGAGAATTGTGTCTCTCACATATATTAATCATATATATATAGTTACATGTAGGAAACCCTAACCTATTACACAAGGTGACTATAATAAATAATAATAATATATACGTAATATATATAATATATACGCTAATAGTTGGGATAATAAGGGCGTTGCCTGCGTCACAAACACATGTTAGAGCGTCGTAACTTAGTTCAGTAGAATACCCTTCGATACCTTTCAGCCATATATTCGAGAGAAAACTATGAAAATCGTAAAGTACGTGACAAATTAATATAATTTATAGGGTTAGTTAATATAACAATCGTCGAGAGACCCACAAATAAATTAATGATAACACATAAATAATTTATTGGGTATTTAATTTATGTCAAACATGTCATTATATTGGGTATTTAATTTAGGGGTCTTAAGATATAGGTCCCTGGTGACAAAATTAATTAGAACTAAATGACAAGTAAAATTAAACTTTTGCTTCACATCCTTTATTAAATTCATTCCAAAAATGCCCTTCTACTCACAAATTCGAAATTTGCATTTAAGTAAAAATCAAACTGTATTTATATTTTTTTATTTTACGGACTTTGTCATCTTTATTTTTTCGTTTTTCACTCTAGCATTTTTTACATTATTATAAACAACTTAATATTTTTCCTTATTTTTAACATTTTATTGAAAATTACGATTTTTTTACATTTTTGTTAAATAGTACACCAGATTTTAAAAATATTATGGTCTACTATGGTATACTATGGTTTACTATAGTTTATTAATATTGAAATTATGAATGTTTTTGGAAAAAAATCGGTCGTAGTCGTCTATAGGAACCATAGAAATTCGTAGTCACATATTCTCGCTACCCATTCGTAGACACTCATAGTGATCCGTAGACACTCATAGTGATCTGTAGACATCCGTAGACGCCCGTAGTCATAAACGCTCATAAAAAACGAAACCCTAGATCTGCAATCACAACCGCCATAGCCGCCGCCCGCCATAGCCATCGTCTTACATATCCCATACCTACCTCCACCATAACCGCAATCACAACCACTCTAACCGTCTCTATATCGGTCGACGCCATAGTCGCCGCCAGACCCGCCATCCACGATAGCCACCTTTATACCCACCGCCGCCAGGTCCACCACCCGTCACAGCCGTTTTTATACCCAAGCGAAGTCCGTCTCAAAAGAGCATACCAGTCATTGTCACTCACCATATTCGTCTTTATAATCAACCCTGAGAAAAGGGGAGGGGAGTTGGGGCGGCAGGAGAGAGAAAATTCAGGCTATTTAGAGAGAGATCCAGGGCCTCTTTCCGTTGTCTTTTTTCTAAGTGGAAGAGAGGCAGAGAGAGAGAATCGAATTGAGAGAAAGAATTAAATGGTGGGTGGGTGGATACGGTGGAATAAAAGAAAAACAGAGAAGGGGTGTGCGGTTGGGTGGGGCGGCGAAAAAAAAAGGAGTGGGGAAAAGAGAAGAGGAGAAAAAAACCCTAATTTTTTATTAATTATATTAAGGGTATTTTCGGGTTAAATAAAAATTAAAGGATGTGGGACACATTTTATTTAGAATTAAGGATTTAGTTAAAATATTTCATTTGAGGTTGTCATCCTTATCTAATTAGGTTTGATGTAAGGGGTGCCAAGCATATTACCCCTTTAATTTATTTGTAATTGGGCCACTGTAATGGCCAAATTCTGGCCAGCCAGAATATGATTTACTATTATTATTATTATTATTATTATTATTATTATTATTATTATTATTATTATTATCATTATTATTATTATTATTATGATTATGATTATTATTCTTATTATTAAGAAAGGGATTATTATTTTCAT